>JANAVB010041419.1:10899709-11072209 GCA_029216955.1 Iris pallida | reverse complement strand
CATGATAGTGCTTACATGTTTATTAGTGACATTAATATGTTAAACTTAACTGATTAGCCATATTCAAAAATATATGAAACAATCATTAGGCTAACAATCTCCCCCTTTTTTGTTATGGCCAATCGGTTAAGTTTAAGATAGATACGATAGATGCCTGTATCACTAATAAACACATATCACTAGAAATATTGTGTGCTAACTTAAACTTATTTCTTCTCCTTTGACATGATCAAAAATTAAGCTCCCCCAAAATAAGATACAAAGAATCAGAACAGAAGGAATGCAGAAATAATCATGACAAGGATATTGGAGAAGTGTAAAGACAAGTGTAGACATTTACACACACAAAAATGTCAAAACACAATATAGTCGGTTGAATGAAATGAAACAATAAATAGTTTACCAACTAAAAAAAATGACATTCAAAACAAAAGGTAGATACCAATATTGTGTATTGTGTTTTGAAAGAGACCAATAAAGGATTTAATAAAGGTAGATACCAATATCGTAGAAATCAATCATTGGTCATAAATAATCCTTGAAGAATCAAAAAATTTGCAGATCTAGTATATACCAATAAAAAGATAAAAAAAATGTAATAAGACTTCTAACAATAATCACAAAAAAATACGATTCATAAATTTGCCCATACAAATTAGTGAATCAATTCCATAAAAAGTATAATCATCGAAAAGAAATCAACAATATACTAAAATCTATACAAAATCTATACCAAAGTTCATGCATTTGAATTCAATTATCTTAGAATAATATATGAATATCCATAAGATAAACATGAAGATAATGAAGGCAACATACTTGAGAAGGAAAAATTCAGTCGACTTGAATGCTCCCCCGCAAAGTATGATCAGTCTAAATATAGATAATCATGAACTTTGAAATAAAATCACAATAAGAAAAACAAAATCAATTTAATCTCAAAAGAAATTATCAAATATATTTGGCAAGATAATTTTTAGAAACTCATAGAAAATAAGAGAATCAAGAATACATAATAACAATAAAATATTCTCTCATAAGTTCCTCATAAACCAAATATCATGAACAAGTCAACAAAATATGTTAAGTAAAAGAATATATGTCCATGATGAGTAGGTATACCGCATATTAAGGGCATAAAAGAACTGAAACAATTAATTTGCTCCCCCTTAAAATATGCGTATCTAATTCCAAATTAATTTATATACAAATATAGATAAAATAAATAATCACAAGATCTAATATCAAAGATATGCATCTTTCTTTCCTTTGATCAAATGCATATAAAGTTCCAAATTTAAAACAAATATCATCTTTAGGCAAGTAAAAGAATATCCAATAAATAAATGATTAAAGATGAACAAACAAAATATGTCTCTAAATAAAATTTTATATTAAGAATAAAAAAATATTTCAAGACAGTAAAGGGGATAATTGATTTGAAATAATTAATTGCTCCCCATTTTCATGGCTATATCCAAAATAACAAATTCAGATTCAAAAAAAAATATCCAAAAATTAAAAAAAAAAAAATAGGTCTTCTTATCAAAGTTCATTTCTTCCCTTTTAAAACTGCCACATGGTATCCATCAGATAACCGTAGGGTTAAAAAAAATGCTTTGAGAGAGAGACACACACAATATGTCTGACTTCTCTCCAGCAAAGAGTTTCTATTGTAGACATTAAATAACTTGAATAAAAAAAAATAATAATAACTTAAAAATATGAATATCATGAATATTGAACAAGCTAAAGATGAAATTACAATACCATAATATTCAATGAGTAGTCACGAATACGAAAAATAATCATCTTTAGACAAAAGAAGAAATGTCCATTAAATGAACATCTAAAAATAAAATAATCAAAAGATATTTCAAATTAGCACGATGAATAATCGTATAAGTCAAAAGATGATATAAATTGATCTATGTAATAGAACCTCACAATAGACAAGATAGATCAATATATGCTACCTTTTATGAAAAAAAAAGAGATAATATTATCCATCAAAGCAAAAAATCCAAAATCCATCATATAACTATTGCAACCAAATCTCAATAAATATTTAGTTCATAAAGCGTTGATCAATCTTGGATTAGCTGTAGGGGTATTGTCCCAGCTAATAGAGGTTCACCGGGGAACACTTAAGAACTGCTTCGCTTTGGCCGTAGCCGTGGTGACAGACAGAAACCCTTTGTAGGCTTATACCAAAACAAATCTCTTTTTTAATAACTGAGGATTTAAAAAGAATTTATGCAATATGAATATAAAATCAATTATATTCTATGGACTAAATAAATCTTTAGAATAATGTAGCATAAGGTATAAGATGTATCAATTACATGTATCCATATGTGCTACAGAATCATTGGATAACAATAAAATATAAAACGTTTGTAAATTAAATGTAAGACCTGGATATGCTGATGTATTTTAGAACCTAGGGGATTGAGTTCAGTACCTTGGATCCAGAACTAGATAATAGTTGCAAGTAGACCTTAATAAATCTTAAGTCTTTAAAGTATTGATCACTTTAGGTTAGCTGTAGGGGCCGATTTCCAGCTAGCGGTAGTCCGAAGACTAGTACACCGTGTTGCTTCAGGCTATTTACACCTGTATGACAGAAGGACCCTTTCGGCTTGTATCCAAAATTATCTCTACTTTTAAAAACTTAGATTTAAAGGAATATATGCAGTATCATCATACATCATCAAAATCTAGAATCTCTAAATATAAAAGCAGTAAATACCCAAAGAATGATCTATCAAAATCAAGATACTGCAAATATTTAAAATAAGAGTCATGTATCCAAATATTAACCAAAAAGTCAAGAATAACAAACATCATTAAAAGAGGCTTTGAGGAAGAAGCTAATAACGAGATGAACACAAATTTGTTCAAAATAATCAATAGCTAAAGTATGAGATAAGCACAAGTTTGAAACAGCTTTTTTTAAGTAATAAAGGACTTGAACTTAACTCATATATTAGACAAATGATGTAATTGATTCTTAAGAAGTTAATCAAAATAAAATAAATAAAATAAATATATTATGCAAGCACAAGGTTAACACAAAAATATATGTATATACTTTTCAAGTAAATAGAAGACTTGTGCTGAACATACATATTCAAAATATTGATCAAGGTAAATACGACATGTTAAAGACAAATCGATAAGAAGTGACCATTAAAAAAATATTAAAAACGAAGAGTCAAAAACATATTAACAAATAAAACTCCTATGAACTAGAGTGATATGCTTGCTTCAAGAATAAAGAATAAAAGCATATATAGACAAATTTGTCACACTAATAGAAAGTAAAATACTATATAGTGTGAACTAATCATTTAAACTAAACAACTAGTCATGCTAGGATTATATCTCACTTGATTCAAGCGATAAACAACTAAAATATATCAATGACAGCTAAAAAAAAAGAAGTCAATAAGAAAATACTAGATAAAAAAAAATATTATGAAGCATGTTACCGAAGTGGTTCTAGTGACCACACTTATGTTGGTGCAATTGCTTAGAATATGACCTTTGTAGCTTTACAATCACCAACACGTTCCATTGTTCCATAGTTCAGCATAAGTAGCTCCATCTGCAATATTAGGTGAAGACTTTGGTATCTAATGCTTGGATCCACATTTGTTAGCTTTGGGAACCCATTTACACAAGTTCATATCAACTAGTTTTCTAATCTGACAATGATTAGAAACGTGTCCATTCATACCACAATAATAACAAAATGTATTAATATTAGTGCTATATGCAGTAGTATGAGAACATGCAGTTGTGTGATATGATATACGTGGATACTTGTAATAGAAAGCATGATGATGTGTAACACTTGACTTACGTGCTTTCTTTGATTGTGTCCTATCATGTGTGTGATGTGTCACAGGACAAATCTTTGATTGGGTAGTAGGTTGGACCTGTTTACCCAATTTAATCTCTAACTTTTTAGAGATTGCACATGCCTCATCATACATAGTAGTTAATGAGTCTATTCTCCGTGTAGCAATACTATAAGCTTCATTGAGTTTTGCATGCTCTTGTGTCATCTTATTAATGCATTCTTGAGCATCATGTAGACTCAGCTTAATCGTGGATAACTCATCTATGTCACTAGTAGTGGCAGTGTCATTAACCAAAGAAGACAATCTTTTATTCTCAAGCTGATAAGCCTTAACCTCTTTTCGAGATTGCTTGTACTTACTTAATAATTTCTTGTATTATACCAATAGATCATTAAAAGCATCAGATAACTCAGCAAAAGAAAAATTATTCTTTTCAAGAAGGGAATCATTCTGTACCTCGTTGGATAATGCCATTGTGCATAAATTTGCAGCTCGACGAGGTCTTTCTTTTTCTTCTTCTTCTTCTTCTTCTTCTTCTTCAGAATCTCTTGCTTCGCTTTCACACCATATGCTTGTGCTAGCATACTTTTGAGATGATGATCTTCTTTCATTTGATTGTTTATAGTGACTCTTCTTTCTAGTAGTAGTACAATCTTGTTGGATATGGGCTATCTTCTTGTAGTTGTCACATACAAGCTCTTATTCGTATAAGGGATTATGTTGTACCTTAAATCTCAATTCCATTATATACGTGTTTGCATCATTATGAAGACTATCCTTCTCTCTGGAGTTGCTAGCTTTGCTTTCATACCTGCAGTCATAAGTAGCTTCAAGAACCTTCCAAATTTTACGAGATGTTGTGCAAGTAGAAATAAGATTGAATACATTTATGTCTACAGCACAATAAAAAATATGCATACCTTTTGCATCAAGGCTAGCTAACTTCTTCTCTTCCTCTGTGTAACTATAATAAGGCTTGTTAATAATGAAGGAAGTAAGAAGAGAGGTGATAGTAGGCTTTTTGTAGCCATTGACAACAAATTGACCATAAGTCAAAATCTAGAGACTTCAAATAGAAGCTCATTCGTGTCTTCAAATAACTATAGTATGTTCCATCAAATAGTGGGAGTCTATTTGCTGACTGCTCTTCAGTTGTAAAGTACAAACTTGTCATATGTGATATAGTGATCTGTGTAACAACAGTTATATAATAATAACAACGTTACCTCGCTTTACCTGTATAACCCGCTCTGAAAATGATAAGAGGATATGCTCCAAGGATGTTAAGCCAAAATATCTCTATAAGAAGAACCTGTAATAATACCTCTATAGAGCGCACCTGCTCTGATATAGAGAGAACCTGCTCTCTAGATGGAGAATCTGCTCTGATACCAATTATGGGAACAATTGGAATCAGAATATAATACCTTTAGAAGGAGCACTGGCTCTGATACCAATTGTAGGAACAATTGGTATGATCAGCAATACCTATATAGAGAAAACCCGCTCTGATACCAATTGTAGGACCGAAATGTAGGAACGGGATATAAAGCGCAATACTCTAGAGGGGGTGAATAGAGTAGGCATCGGAAAATCAGTTATTTAAAAATTGTTAGTAGCAAGATCACAGAATATATCACAGATATGTAAATATAAAAGTAGAGAGCAGAGAGTAAACGCAAACACAACGATATATACTGGTTTCCCTCTTGTGAGGACTAGTCCAGTCGGAAGAACTCTCGCTTTCAGTTGAATCCACTAGTAGAAAATATCGCAAGTTTTTATACGAAGTCCTTGCAACTTCTAAAGACGCGAGCTTTGATACGAAGAACTCGACCAACTTCAATTGTGAAGAGTCTTTCTTCAATCAAGCCTCTGATTACAATCACTCTGAAACTTCTAGACTGCACTGCACTGGCAAATCGATAGAGGATTGTAACTGGCTTGGGATTTGAAAATAAATAGCTCAGAATACTTTAGAAGAACCTAGTAGGCTTATAAAGAAGAGATATAAAAGTGAATGAGTGAGTTGAAATGATCGAAATCCTTCTCTATCTATAGTTTTTCCAAAGGCGGAACTCTGGCAGAATTCGGACAAGACTCTATGAGAAAATCTTGGAAAAAATCCGCAACTGCAAGCAGACCAAGTTTTCAAATGTTTAAAAAACACAACGGCCACTAACCGAACTCTGGCCGAATTTGGGCCGAACTAGGGCCGAATTCGCCTGCGTTCCAAAACATGATTTTGGGTTTTTGAATGGTCAAGCAGTTAGGAAGTAGTCTGAGATTTTGTAAGTGGGCTTGTTTTCAAAATGAAAGAGTATTTTGAAAACGTTTCTTGGGTAGCCTATTTGCCAGTACGATGTAGTGTACATCGTATTCCTAGACTCAATAAATATAAAAAAATACATTGATAGAATAAGAAAACCAAGAACCCTTTGATTACGCCTTTCTTCAGATAATTGAGCAGACTTGAAGATGCATTTTTCCTTGACGACAGTTGTCCAAAGAAATCTTCTTGTATAACGTCGTCTTTGGGCGGTTTGGAGAAATTTTCTTATATAACGCAGTCTTTGGCCCATCAATAATGTTCATTGCATATGTCCTGTTTAAATTATGTTTGATCATGCTTACTGCATGTCTTACAAATACATGTTAGACGAACAAAGCAGTATAGCAATATGATAATATATAATGAATAGTAGGACAATGCTAAGTTTAAGTAACAACATGATAGTGCTTACATGTTTATTAGTGACATCAATATGTTAAACTTAACTGATTAGCCATATTCAAAAATATATAAAACAATCATTGGGCTAACATAAATAACTAATTAAATTATTTTTAGGAGTCAAGTCGCAACTTAGCCAAGTTTTCCTAGTTATGACATTATTATGGCTCGGCCTTCTCTACCATGGTTAAAACACTAGTCAAGGCACGCCGCTGCACTATCTGTACCACGATTTCTAGTCATCTTGTACGCCAAAACTCAAGCATGACTGAAAGCATTCCATCATAATAATTATTTAACTAAAAGTTTATAAAATTCCAAAATTGTCATTTAACTCAAATAAATAATAATAATAAAATATTACCAAATTTTGGGAAGAGGGGTTAAATGTGGGTAGTTGAAGCCCCACCTCACTCGGGCTGAAGCCGGACCATGTTCACTAGAACACATATTTTCTCCATCCCCAGCCGATCACGGGATGCTACACAGTCAAAACACTCTTACTAATTATAGATTGCATCATTATTGTTTCCAGAGATTTTACTGCTTCATTGATTCTTTATTATTATTTAGAAAGATAAATTATGTTCTAAAACTGTTTATTGCATCTTTAGTTGTTTATTAAAATGCTTGAATGGATATATATGTCCTTGCTCTCCTCCTGACTGGAGACCAACATTTTTAGGTGACTACGAGGACGAGGAGTTTACTTTTAGTTCCTATTACGGACCCAATCTGAGTTCTGAGGAGGTAGCCGAACCAGATCAAGAAGCCCAGGAATTTTAGTCGTACCTGCTGTTTAGCTTTCTTTGTTTTTAAGTTGTAATAAAAACAAGTTGTAATAACTCAAATACCTATTTCTGCTTGTGTGTTTGTTTCCAGATAGATATTTAGTTCTAATTTTAAATGTTTTAAATAAAATTTTTTAATTTTTGCATTTTAGAATGTTGTGTATTGTGTTACTAGTGATTGATACAGCTTACTGCTGCCGTCTTACAACAGTACAGGCTGGGCATGATGCGACTGGACCCAAAATCTTTGGATCGGGTTATGATACTAGTCTACCCATAATTAATTGTGCCAATCATGAATTACATGGGTCCAAGCAGGACGCCCGTCAATAATATTACAGAAAAGTAAACAGATACCACACCCTGCCCGTGTGAAAGATTTATAGTATCCGTGGGGACCAGCCGACATATTGGGACACTATTAGTCCCAAAGATGACTGTCATGTAAGAACTCAGGAATTTATTCCTCTCCATGCAGTAGTTATTTTATGTTACTTAGTTGTCCCTACGTTAATTGAAATCATATATTGTGGGTCATGATCATTCTGAATGAGTATATCCGTACGGTCAGGTGGTAGGTTCTACATAGCGTAATGCAGCAATGAAACCTAACCATGGGATAATCATGCCTTGACTGTGAGATACACGTGTTGTTTTTTATAATAAGGAAATATTTATTAGTGTGTTAGCACATACTCCATATTGCGTGAATTGAAAGTAATTATATAATTGGAAATATCAGCACGTGTACACATATCAATGATCGGGGTCAGCTAGTCAGTCGAATAGTTCACTGTATAAATGGAAACGTGTCTCATTCAATTCAATATGGCGATTAGCCACGCTCTTAGTTCCAAATATAGGAACGCATGATCAATGTTCAATTAATATAGCAGTGGTACGACAACAAATAGTGCGAGCAATTAATGTTGCGAGCAACAAAAGGTGCGGGCAAAAAATGGTGCAGACAATGAATGGTGCGAGCAAC
Source organism: Iris pallida (assembly GCA_029216955.1). NCBI lineage: Eukaryota > Viridiplantae > Streptophyta > Magnoliopsida > Asparagales > Iridaceae > Iris > Iris pallida. The sequence goes on along the minus strand of JANAVB010041419.1, from coordinate 11,063,827 downwards.
AATTGGTACGGGCAACAAATGGTACGAGCAATAATCGGTGCGGACAATGAATGGTGCGAGCAACAATTGGTGCGGACAATGAATGATACGAGCAATAATTAATACGGGCAACAAATGGTTCGAGCAATAATTGGTGTCGACAACAAATGGTACGGGCAATGAATGGTACGAGCAACAATTGGTGCGAGCAACAATTGCTGCGAGCAAAAATCGATGCGGACAATGAATGGTGCGAGCAACAATTGGTACAGGCAATGAATGGTGCGAGTAACAATTGGTGCAGGCAACAAATGGTGTGAGAACCAATTGGTGCAGGCAACAAATGGTGCAGGAAATGATTGGTGCGAGCAACATTTGTGCGGACAAAGAATGGTGCGAGCTACAATTGGTGCGGACAACAAATGGTGCGAGCAACAATTGGTACGGTCAACAAATGGTGCGTGCAATGAATGGTGCACTACAATTGGTGCATCATCAATTGGCGCGGCTATAATTGGTGCGGCTGTAATTGGTACGGCTACAATTGGTACGACTATAATTGGTGCAGCAGTAATTGACGTGGCTGCAATTGGTGCGGCTACAATTGGCATGGCTACAATTGGTACGACTGTAATTGATGCGACTGCAATTGGCACGACTGCAATTTGTACGGCTAAAATTGGTGTGGCTGTAACTTGTTCGACTGTAACTGGTGCGGCTACAATTGGCGCGGCTGTTGTTCTTCACAGCAGCTCAAAAACCGGAGAAACCCATAGAATCCCAAAACTTTAAATAACCATAACTTCTAATCTATAAGTCAAAATGAGATGAAATAAAAAGCAAATTTACTTACAATTGAACCCTCTTGGACATAGAACCATTTGTTTTCAAAGAAAAACAAGTTTTGAAGATCAAAACCCCATTTTTTCTAAAGAACCCACTTTTCTTTAAAGTAATTAAAACAGATGAAAACGAAATTAGAATGCTATGGCTACAACATTAATCATGCTAAGAATGAAAAGAGGAAGAGAATAGAATAATAAAATTGAAGCTTTAAGGAATTCCTCTATATTGTGCAATATGTACTTGCCTCTCTCTAATGGCTAGGGTTTTGATGGAGGAGAAATAAATACAAGTGAATGAGGAGAGAGAGAAAAAAAGTAAATACTAGGTCCCAGGGGTCCCCACGATTTATTCCTCACCGGAGCTCAAAGCTAGATTTGCCCCCACACAATCAGCTTTCAGGAACCAGCAAGTTCGAGGATGAACTGCAGAACACTCTGTCAAATTGTACTTCTGATTTCTCGGATAGACATAACTCTCTCTTTGTTTCTCTCTTCTCTGCTCTCTGAATTTTGTAAGGAATTGATCAAATGAGAGAGAAGATAGAAACTTATATAATGTATGTCCAGTAACCGCCCAGTATGCAAAATATTCGAGACGTGTTAATTATGCAGATCCGTGAAAGGAGGAACCATTTTTGAACGTTTCATAACTGTTCAGGTCGTGAACAGAAACAACAGCTTATAGGTGCGCGCTACAGCAATATGCACCAACTGCACCAATTGTGCCCGTGTGTATTTTTATACCTGCATAGAACGCAAACAGCACACGCTACATGCACAACGTGTACTGCACGCACTTTGTGCAAACTGCTGCATCATCAGGCCATGCCATATAGCTGTACGAACGACAGCACGGAGGCACGTACAACTAAAGCGCACAATGCACCTAGCAACGACATGACGTGCTATGTGCAAAGTATGCCAACAAAATACCATATTATGCCACATGAACCCATGAGCCCGAGTCCGACTCTGAGCCTGAGTCTTAGTCTTAGTCGCTAAGCCCCTACGGGGCTTAGCTCCTAAAGAATTAATTCCAAGAGCATGACAAAAAGCATTAATGCTTTAATATGGAGCCTTATCCTTATCTCCTAGAAAAATCACCCACATGGTTCCCACTTTAGGGTCATCACCCCATGTGCATACTTCAACACCATACCTTGTATTATATTGAGATACACAACTTGGTACATTTCCGATGTGGGACTAAAGAACTAGGCATGAAATTAGAGCAAGCTCTCTACATGTCAAAAAAAAGCTCCAACAATCCCCCATATATCTCAATATATGGGTTTGAGTGTTCCCCACAGTAACTATCTATCGTGCATTAGGATAGATGTCGCTGATGATTTGAATCTTCCCGTATGTGTCAAACAACAGTATGATACAAGAATGGAGTAAGCCTTAAATTCTGCACCATAGCTGTAATTCTTTCCACTCACATAATGTAGTCACATATGCTTCTGGCTGCACATTATAGGCCATATGTCAGCCTGGTTTCAGTGTATGTATTTTGGGCGTCTACAAGTTTACCCTCAAGAGACGGTCTGCTATCTTTATTCATACACTCTACGTGAATTCTTTATAAAGAGACATGGCATGAAGCCTTACACTTCCTTGCGGTGCTATACCGCTATGACATGGCTTAAAGCCGAGGCATAATTCCTACCTGGTTACCTCATCATAGTGTCATACTACTGCAGCATGAGGTCACAAGCCTCTCTATAGTGTCAAACTATCCAGCATGAAGCCTTGCGCTTCCTTGTGGTTTTACGCCGCGACGACATGGCTTTTACATCCGAGGCTTTACCCCTACCTGGGTACCTCTTTATGGTATCGTGCCACAGTAATATGAGGACACTGTCCCCTTTGTAGTGTTGTCTACAACTCTTTAAGTTGATCATACAGCAATAGGCTACCTACCTATATGCGGTATGTGACTTGACTCGCAAAGCTTAGGTTTTATCCCTACTTGGGAACCTCATGGTAGAGTCACGCCAATACAGCATGGAGTTATAACACTTCTTTGTAGTATCGTGCTACCGTACTTCCTGTAAAGCACAACAGGCATTCACTCTGCCTGAGAACTCATTAAGGCATTTAAGCCAGCCTCTCCACAGGATCTGTTCTTTGCAGAAAATATATTGTAGACAACAGTGGTTGTGGGTCTGTATCCCTTCTATGTTCTAAATGACATGTACCCACTATTCCTGATATTTTTCCAGTTAGTGGTCCTCCCTTGAACCAAAAGCCAGATGCCTAGCAGATTTCTCTTTGAACTTATAGCATAAAACTTTATGGTAGGATTATAATAACACAGTATCAGAATGCCTTCAAGCCCATTTTTTATTTGTTGTGTCTTCGATCAGCTGGCGCTTGAAACCCTTTGTGAACGGATCCGTCAGGTTTTTCTGACTCCGAACATCAATCACTGTAATGCACCTCCCTTGATGAGATCGTATACTGCTCTGTGCTTTAGTCGTACAGTTCTCTTTTTCCAGTTTAAGAGGTCATTCGATGCCACCGCTGCAGTCGCCTGGTTGTCGCAGTATATAGGTATCGTCGGTATCTGCGCCCAACCAATGGAAGATTATACATAAGCTCCCAAAGTCATTCTGCTTCTTCTGTTGCGATATCAAGTGCAAAGAACTCAGATTATATGGAGGAACGGGAGAGCATAGTCTACTTTTTCGACTTCCACGATATAGCAGCTCCATTCATGGAGAAAATAAATCCACCTGTGGATCTCTCACTCTCTACCTCTGAGCACCAGATCGCATCACTGAAACCTACTACTACTGACGGATCTCCGCTGTAGTACAGTACATATGTCTAAGTCTTCTTGAGATATTGTATTACCCGTTTCACAGCTTTCTAGTGATCAATGCCTGGATTGCTCGTGAATCGACTCAGTATTCCTACGTCGAAAGCTATGTCAGGCCTAGTGGCAGTAGTAGCGTACAATAAACTCCCGACAACGCTTCATACTCCAGCTGCCTAGCGCTTTCCCTCGAATTTGGCTCCAGCTTCAGGTCACACATGTAAGGCATATCGAACACTGGAAGATCCTGATACCCGTAGCATATGATCATCTTCTCAATATAATAAGACTGTGACAATGCCAGTCCAATGTCTGTCTGGATGATCTAGATACCAAAGATCACATTAGCTTCCTCCAAGTCTTTCATACTGAACTTGGTCAAGATGAACTTCTTTGTCTCTGTGACAGAGCCCATATATGTACCTAGGGTCAACATGTTGTCCACGTACATATAAACGATTACACCTCTTCCATCAGTGAACTTCGTATAAACACACTTGTCCGTTTTGCTGACCCTGTAACCATTTGACCTTGTGACCTTGTCAAACTTCTTATACCATATTTTGGGAGCCTGCTTCAAACCGTACAAGGATTTACCAACTTGTAGACTTTGTCTTCAAGGCCCTTAACGACAAATACTTCTGGTTGTTGCATGTAAATCTCTTCGTTCAGCTCACCATTCAGGAATGTTGTCTTTTCATCCATCTAATGTATCAACAACTTATGTATTGCTGCGAGAGTAATTAACATTCTGATTGTGGTCATCTTGGCTACTAGAGCATACGTGTCGAAGTAGTCGATCCCCTGCTTCTGAGAGAACCCCTTGGCTACTAGCCTAGCCTTGAACTTGTCAATGGTTCCATCTGCTTTTATCTTCTTCTTGAAGTTCCATTTGCATCCGACGAGTTTCGCTCATTTAGGAAGATCAACCAACACCCAAGTGTTATTGTGGGTGATTGAATGAATTTTATTGTCGATCGCCTCCTTCCAGAAAATAGCATCTCTGGTCTTCATCGCCTTATCATATATAAGCAGATATGCTTCCACATGATAGGTGACAAAGTCATCTTCGTATTTCTTCGATCGCCTCACTCGCTTAGTTAAAGGCTCAGTGAGTTCTGGTTCAAGTGTTGTCTTCTCTACAATAACTTCTTCTTGGACTACGTTCTCATTGGAAACTTTAATTTCCTGTGCACCCTCATTATTCTTTGGAATGTCCGCAAGAACAATGTTCTTGTGCCTTGCAAATTTATCTTCAAAGTATTCTACGTCGCGAAATTCAATGATATGATTTGATTCTATATCAAAAAATCTCTGAGCATCACTCTTCTCGACATATAGCAAGAAGATCGTCTTTGTAGTCCTTGTTCCGAGCTTATGAATCTTCTACATATGCCAGACACCCCTACACTCGAATGATATTCAAGTTAGATCTAACTTTGAGCCAGAGTTCATGAGGAGTGATGTCAGAAGTTGCATACGGCACTTAGAATAAAAGTGGTCGTCAATACAGCTTCTCTCCATTAGCATTTTGGAAGACCCGCAGTCAACAATATTGAGTTCATCATTTCTGTCATTGTTCTGTTCTTTCTTTCTACTATTCCGTAAGATTGAGGAGAATACGGAGCAGTTGTCTCGTTGATAATTCTATGTTCTTTACAGAACGATGCAAATTTATGAGACCGGTACTCTCTACATCGATCACTTCTTAATCACTTGAGTTGTTGTCCAGTTTGCCATTCAGCTTCGGCCCTGAACTCTTTGAACTTCTCGAACGCTTCGTCTTTAGACTTCAACAATTAAACGAACGCGTATTTTGAGAAGTCATCGATGAAGGTTATGAAATACTTTATCCCGACTTTTGTAGAGAATTGTTTGAAGTCACAGAAATCGAGTGTACAAATTCCAGAAGATCTGTGCTTTGATTAATCTGATAAAATGGTTTCTTTGTGATCTTCGTCTGAGCACTCACTTCACATTTCTTTACCTTACCCCTACATTTGGAGATAAGTCCTAGATAGACATTTTGTTTATTTTTTTACAATGAACATGTCCTAGTCTATTATGCCACAACTCAAGAGTATAATCAGAATGAGCGACTACATTAATTTCATTAGACTGGGTTACAAGCTGAAGTTTAAACATCCCTTCGGTATTAAAGGTTTTCCTAAAGTAGGTTCCTTTTATGGACATCACCATTTGGCCAGCAATGATGTCCATCCTTAGGCCTGCATTAAAGAGTAGGCCGCCAGAGATCATGTTCTTTGTAATAACTGGTACATGCTTCACATCTTAAAGCGTCAGAGACTTTCCTGAAGTCAGCTTCAACACCACCATCACGATCCTTTACACTTCAACTTGTGCCTGATTCACCACCATAACATTTTCAGAGGTTGATTTGTATGTGGTGAACTATTCCTTATTAGAGCAGACATGACATGTGGCACCAGTGTCTACCCACCAGTCAGAGTCAGCCATCACCGCAGTGACCTGAGCAATCATAGAAATTACGTCAGTAACCATGGAAACCTTACTAGGCTCACCTTGCTCTAACTGCTTGGGCTTGGATCTGTAGTCACTCTTGTAATGGCCCTTCTTGCCATAGTTAAAGCAAGTCACATTAGACTTTGGCTTCTGGTACTTGAAAGAAGACCCCTTCACTTTTAGATTAGTGAAGGCCTTCTTCTTATGGTGGGAAGCCACCTGCTTTCCCTTGGATTCTTTCGTCTGGACCAAGTTGGCCTTAGCCATCTACTTGGACGGAGTGTCCACCTTCAGTTGAGCCCTCATCTGGTCCTCAACATAAATTTCTTGTAGGAGATCTTTTAGACTGATCTCCAGTTTCTTCCTATGCATATTCGTATAGAATTTGCTCAATCCAGCGGGAAGCTTGGTGATGATCCCTCCAACAACGAACTTGTCCTTGAGGGGCATCTCTCCATTTTTTAATTTCTGACGCAACTTCAGGAATTCCTTCACCTGAGGCAGCATCGTCTTCTTGTCTTCAAAGCGCCATTTGTGATATTTCTCGACGATGAATATCTTGCTCCTGTTTTTGTCATCTTCAAACAGTTTCTGCAAAGACTCCCATATCTCTCTGTCATTGGTCTTCTTTGAGTAAGATTCTACCAGAGAGTCCTCCATAGCATTGAGGATCAGAAGCCTACAGAGGCTATTTTTTCCTCTTATATTTGGCCTTTTTGGTAGTAGCAGCAGCAACCGCATTTGCAGTCCCATTTTTTGGAACCTTTGGTTCGTCCTCAGATAACAAGTGGTCGACGTCCACGAGTTTAAGATTGAGGCTAACATTCCTCTTCCAGATTTGGAAGTGCTCTCCATCGAATTTTTCTAACTTGTTAAAGTTGGAATCGATGAGTGAAGCACGAGAGTTTTCCATCTTGTAAATCTAGCTTTGAGATTGTTAGTCTCGGAACGTAATTTTAAGATAAAAAACAGATTTTGGAAACACTTCGAAGAAGACATGCACAACTGAGATCCCGGAGGATTCAGAGAGACGAAATCAAATGTAACACTTCGAAGAAGGCACAAACAAATTTCGTAGCAGCAACGACGAAAGCCCACAAAAGGTTTCTGATTAGATCAGAAAAGATCTCGTTCTTCCTCTTAAACGTGTTACGATTGGGATATAACGGGTTACAGCTGGAGAAGAGATGAACAAAAGAAGAAAAAGACCTGGTGAGGTGACAAATCACTGGAGCTCAAAGCTAGATTTGGCCCACACGATCAGCTTCCAGGAGCCATGAGAGAGAAGAGAGAAACTTATATAATGTCAGTCCAGTAACCGTCCAGTATGTGAAACGTTCGGGACGTATTAATACAGATCCGTGAAAGGAGAAACCATTTTCGAATGTTTCGTAACTGTTCAAATCGTGAACAGACACGACAGCATGTATGAGCCTTATCCTTACCTCCTAGAAAAAATTACCCACATGGTCCCCACCTTAGGATCACCAGAACATGTGCATACCTCAACACCACACCTTGTATTATATTGAGATACTCAACTTGGTGCATTTCTGACGTGGGGCTAAAGAACTAGGCATGAAATGAGAGCAAGCTCTCTACATGTCAAGGAAAAGCTGCAACATGATATAGTTTAAATAATTAAAACAAAAATAGCTATTTAAATAACTAAATAAGTAAGCAATATAAAGGAAAAAAGAAAACAAGTCAAATAATAAAATAATAAATAAGTAAGTAAATAAGTAAATACTTGATTATGTTGATTATGAATTGACGAAGGATTTAATTGTTGTGTCTGGATTAGTTGGATGGGCTATTTTAAATGAATGGATACAATTTTATTTTATAAAATTTACGTGGATTCTTCTATTTACAGAAACTTACAAACAGACGTTAGTAATAAATATCAAAATACATTGTGCAAATTAGTCGTTGCTATTGTAAGTCCCACTTTTTAAAATATGTATATTATACTATTATCTGTGTTATATTATATTATACTGATATGATAATCTATTTTTTTCTACATATTTGGAAAGGCCGAGACATAGTTGATCAATCTAACTTGTGTGCATATGTAATTATACTTAGGAAGCCCATTGATTAATTAATAAGTAGAGCCTTATTTAATTAGGTTCATTTTAATCATTTTTTTTTGTGGTATTCGAAGTAAAGTTCGAAACTTTTTGTGCATACTGTATTGTTTGTATGTCTTATGGGTCTACTGTCCCCCAACTTCCACCATAAATAGAAGGAACAATACTCTTTCGTGGCTCGATCCACTGATCTTTTGTCATTCAGTCAGAGTTTTATGTCTCTTTCCGCTGCCACAAGAGTAACTCGGATTCGATATGTTCATTTTAATCGTTAATAATTGAATTATAACCCACAACATGATTTAACCCTGACCATTGACTCAAGCACGACTTAGGAGGGACCGGATTAGCTATCCTTGATCTGGTGTCACAATCATATCCTACCCTCTATGACATGTGGGTCCTACTGATGAAACCAACAAAAAATCCCACATGTCATAGAGAAAAAATTGATCCGGTCGCGACTTAGAAGGGACAACATATAGTAAATTAATTATAGGAAATAATGATGCCTTGTTCTCATTGATTGGAAAGATTACAATATATATACCTCTACACTATTGGGCTAATTGGGCTATATTTATGATAGCTACATAAATACAATCTAACACCCCGCCTCAAGTTGGAGCATGCAAGTCACAAATGCCCAACTTGTGAAGTAAATAATCAAACATCTGCTTCCCAAGGGGCTTAGTAAAGATGTCAGCCAGTTGGGAAGAGGTAGGAACATGCAAGGCTATTACGGTGACATTCCTAATAGCGTCGCGAATAAAATGCAAGTCCACCTCAATATGCTTACTACGCTCATGAAATACCGGGTTCTGAGCCAGGTGCAGGGCCGACTGACTGTCACAATACACCTGCATAGCAGACTCCTGGCGAACTCCTAAACACACCAATAACTCTTTCAACCATTTTAACTCACAAACAAGCACAGCGAGAGATCGGTATTCAGCTTCAGCGGAAGATTATGAAACAGTTGGTTGTTTCTTGTTCTTCCAAGAGATAGGAGACCCTTCCAGAAACACCAACCAGCCTGTAACAGAGCGGCAAGTCAAGGGACAACTGGCCAAGTCAGAATCACACCAACCAGAAAGACTCAGATCACAATCAACTTTTAACAGGATACCCTGTCCAGGGGCATTTTTGAGATATCTGACAACTCGCAAAGCTGCATGCCAATGATCTTGTCGAGGCTCCTGTAAGAATTGAGATAATATATGCACGGCATAAGCTAAGTCAGGACGAGTAAATGATAAATAAATTAACCTTCCAACCAGTCTCCTATAAGTCTCAGCATCCACCATCCTTGGAGTAGTTGATTCTGCCAGTTTGTGATTTGGCTCCATGGAAAAGCCAGCAGGTCGAGACCCCAACAAGCCACATTCTGAAATGATGTCCAAAGCATATTTCCTTCGACACAAGAAAATTCCTTCTGCACTCCGAGCCACCTCTATGCCGAGAAAATACTTCAAGACACCAAGATCCTTCATGTGAAAGCAAGAACCAAGGTACTTTTTGAAATCATCTAAAGCACCTAAATCATTGTCAGATATAATCATATCATCCGCATAGATCAAAACATGCAACTCTACCTTCCCCTTAAAAATGAGAAAAGGAAATAATTTGAATGAGACTAAATAAATCCATAGGATATCAAAGAAGCAGCAAGCTTAGCAAACCAACATCGCGGTGCCTGTTTCAGTCCATATAGAGACTTACGCAGGCGGCACACTTTGTTGGGTTCACTATGCAAAAAACCTGGGGGCAACTTCATATTCACCTCCTCTGTCAGATCTCCATGAAGAAAGGCATTGTGCACATCCATCTGGTACAAAGTCCATCCTCTCACAGCTGCAACAGCCAAGAATGCCCAAACTGTAGGCATCTTAGCTACCGGTGCAAATGTCTCTGAATAGTCAATTCCTTCAACCTGATGATTGCCGAACACGACCAACCTGGCCTTCAAGCGCTCAACACTACTATCGGAGTTGTACTTTATTTTTTACACCCATCTGCTGCCCATGCTTTCTTCCCATAAGGCAAATCAACGAGACTCCATGTCCCATTATCTTCCAGAGCTCGTATTTCATTTTGTATAGCCTCACGCCAGCCTGAATCTCGCGATGCCTGACGATATGAAGTAGGCTCAACACCTGCAGTGATAGCTGCAAGAAAATTTTTGTGTCCAGCAGTAAATATGTCATAACTTAAAAATTTTGTTAGAGGATACGAAGTACCTGAGGAAGTGATGGGAACATATGAACTGAGGTGAAGGGGAGACTTTTACTTCGAAAAGCATTCATCACAAAATCCTGTAATCGCACTGACTGTGATTTCTTCCTCATACCTCTGCCCAATATAATCTCGTCGGGTACCTCTGGCAATACTGTATCCCCTGTATCGTCGGTAGTACCTGTGTTAGCCCCAATGGCCCCTCCTGTCAATACTTTTGCATCTGCCTCTGCCTCCTCACCACCTGGGGCCAATCCGCCATCAACCACTTCTGCCTCTGTAGCCACAACCGGGACCGCCCCAAATACCTCCATATCGTCTTCATGCACCTCAACACATGCACGTTGTATCGTAGAAGACGGTTCACTAGTCGAGCTACACCCAGGGAACTCTTTTTCATAAAAAGTAACATCACGAGACACAAAGAATTCTCTAGTCTCTAAATCATACATCTTCCATCCTTTTTTATCAAGTGGATATCCAACAAAAATACATCTTCCACTCCTACTGGCAAATTTATCATGTCTAGATCTCAAATCATACGCATAGCATAGACACCCAAAAATACGAAGATGATCATACGAAGGAGCAGAACCGTATAAAATTTTATAAGGGGACTTAAAATGCAGGATACTAGAGGGTGTTCTATTTATCAAATAACATGCACCCATAACACATTCTTCCCAAAAATCCACAGAAAGAGAACCCTGAAATCTCAATGCCCTGGCGGCATTTAAAATATGTCGATGCTTTCTTTCCACCCTTCCATTCTGTTGTGGTATCCCGACACAGGAAGTTTGGAACAATATACCTTGAGATGAAAAATAATCTCGCAAACAATTAAATTCAGTGCCATTGTCACTCCACACACGACATATATCAGCCCAAAACTGACGCTTCACCACAGCAATGAATTTAAGAAACACAGAATAAATAGTACACTTATTCTTCAATAAAACAACCCAAACAGCTCTAGAAAAATTATCCACCAATGTCAAAAAATATCGTGCCCCATTAGATGACGGAACACGATATGGTCCCCACAGATCACAATGTATAAGTTCGAAGCATCTCAAAGCACGACTACTACTATCAGGAAAAGCATCACGGGTTTGTTTAGCTTGATGACAAATATCACAAGCCCTATAAGATAACACACTACTACCAGAGAGAAAAGGCAAAGTCTGCATTACTTTATCTGAAGGATGCCCCAGTCTACTATGACAAACCTCTGAATCACTCTCTTTATAAGACAGGATCATTGAAGCCAAAGAAGCTGGAACCTCCCCCAAGAAGTAAATTCCACCCCTTTGTTCACCTGCTCCAATCACCATCCTCGTACTTTGGTCCTGAACAAAACACAAATCAGGAGTAAATAACATATTACAATTTCTGCCACCAATCAATTGAGAGTGAAATCAAATTGTAAGTCAAGGTCGGAACATAAAGAACATTCGTCAGCACCAACGAATCAGTCAAAAGAACTTTGCCTCTCAGAACAGCCTCAATAGTACTCTCATCAGGAAAAGTCACAGGACATACAGGACCCTCAAAGCAATCAACTAAACAGTCACGAGAATCTGTCGCGTGAAGAGTAGCACCAGTATCGAATATCCAAGAGACAGAGGATTTTTTACCCATCAGACGATCAGAGTTGGAAGAATCAGAGGTAGAAGGAGTGTCGTTACCCAGCAAGCTCATCAGTTTCTGCCATTGTTCACCTGAAAGTGGTGAAGGATACCCTCCATGTATCGTCTCCGAAGCAGCAGCTACATGATGAAAAATACTGGCTCCACCAGCACCGCGTCCCCCCTCATGCCTCTGCTGTATTTAAGGGCCTTTGCCACCACCAGCACCACGTCCTCCCTGACGCCTAGGATGAGTCTTCCACCACTCTGGATAGCCATTCTTCGCAAAGCAATTCGCAAGATCATGACCTGTTTTCTTGTAATAAGTACAGATCATACCTGATTTATCTCTGGAATCAAAGATTCTACTATTAGAAGCAGTAGAAAGTCGAGGTAAAGTCTTGATAGCCAGCGCCAACACCTCCTCAGTAGCAGATTGAACCTGAGATTTTCGTATATCCTGTTCCTCACGGACTTCCTGATATGCCCGATCTAAACTTGGCTGAGGATCCTGAGCCAAAAGATTAGATCGGGTATGACCATACAACTCAGCCTTCAACCCATACATAAAATCCTGAAAGTGGTCTTCATCCCTCATAGGCTGTAGTTTTGCAGCAAGTTCACCACAGGTACAAGTAGGTAACGAAAAATGAGCAGCTTGTTCATCCCATAATGACTGTAAGTTTCCAAAGTAGGTTTCCACAGACATCGACACCATTTGTTTACACTCAGCCAAAGCCACCTTAATTTGTTGCTTCCGAGTGTCATTGCTGACAACAAATCTTTTCTCCAACAAGTTTCACAATGGATAAACTTCCTCAAAGTACGACAAAGATTTTTTCAGAGACGGATCAATGGTATTAAGAACCCATTGAACCAATAACGCTTGCACACACCTCCAATCAATCAATTTACTAGCATCATTAATAGGTTTGATTTCAGTACCTTCAAGAAAGGTGATCTTTCGCCTAGAGATCAGGGAGAGACAAATCGACCGAGACCACTCAGCATAGTTCGAGCCACGAAAAATAATAGGAGTAATAATATTTTCTGGTTGGTCAGCAGAACTCAGAAAATACGGATCCTTCGTATTCGGATAATTTGGGTTGTGTGTACCTCCACCGCCGGAGCCGTCGGTCGCGGTAGGGAAAGTGGACGTAGCATCATCAGTCATTGTCGAATTCGAATCGGACGAGAATCGGTCGACCAGGCGGAATGGGCGGACTCACGGGCGGATCGACCTGACGAGCGGGATTGGGCGCCGGATCGGGCGCGGTCGGACGGGGCCGGGTGGCGGATCGACCGCGGATTGGGCGCCGACTCGGGCACGGACGGGGTCGGGCGGCGGATCTGCCGCGGGTCGGGCGCCGGATCGGGCTGCGGACAGACGAGGTCGGGCGGCGGAGTAGTCGCCGGGGCTTCGAATCGGGCGCGGACGAGGTCGGGCGCCGGATCGGCCGCAGAGAAGACGGGGAGTATTTGTGGAGTTTTACAGGTAGGGTTTTTCAGGAGGCTCTGATACCATGTAGGAAATAATGATGCCTTGTTCTCATTGATTGGAAAGATTACAATATATATACCTCTACACTATTGGGCTAATTGGGCTATATTTACAATAGCTACATAAATACAATCTAACATTAATTCATACTACCTTGCTTGTCCTATATCCATAATTGACCCTTGGATTGCGAAACGGGCCATATCAACCTCATCTTCTTACTTTTTCTCTCGTGAAGTTGTGACATTGGATGCATAAATTCAATGGCTAGAATTCACTATCTATCCATTATTTACTTTTGCTTAGAACTTTGGCTTAATTGTAATTTAATACCCTCAACTATTTCCGTTTTTCAACTTGATATCTGAACTTTTTTTTTTCAACTTGATATCCTGAAAAATTTTGGACTATAATGCCCCTCCCGCCCGGCCACCCCCCAGCTCCTCCCTCCCACCGCCCTTCGCCCCGCCTGCACCCCCCCACTCCGTCCACCCGCACTCCCCCCTCCCCCCTCCTTAGGGTATCAAGTTCAAAATCGGAAATAGTTGAGGGTATCAAGTTGCAATTAAGCCTAAAACTTTTATCCTTTTTATCCTTGGTGTGCAGCCAATTTCTAACCCCTAATATAAATTTTCCTTCTCCATCTAGATCTCGTTTGGTTCATTGTAGTGTAATCATAATCGCTATGTAATCAAATTAAAAAAATATTATTGGTATTCGAAAATGCTATTTGAATCGCCTTATGCACGCTATGTGCAGGCGCTTTGCTGACTTGGGAACCATTGTGGGGCCCATGCAATATTGAATTTTATTTTTAAACAAATCCTAACCATTGCTTGCGGTGGAGATGATCAATAGAGAAAGGAAACATGGTTTCACAAAGCCGCTTTTATTCTTCTTCATCCTCTTCTTCTTCTCGGTGGTTCCCACGTAAAAAAAAAAAAAAAAACCAAAACCAAAACCAATCGTAGAATCCACTGACAAGTAGAGAAGAAGAAAAATCGTTGGATAAAAGCTTGTGAGCAATTCTCTTCTTCCTTTGATTTTGTAAGATTTTATAGTTATTGGAATTTTTTGAGCTTCAATATGGTTCTTTCATTGTCAAAAAATTACTATGATTTCTTGAATGGTAGAAGTGATCTGATACTTTGGTTAGTAAATTAGAATACCCAACAATGATAGAAAGGAATTTAAAAACTTTTTGGTTCTTCAATAAAAAATTGAAAAAAGAAAAAGACCCGATAAAAGCTTGTGAGCCATTCTCTCCTTCTTTCAGTTTTTTAGGATTTGACAACTATTGACATTTTTTATTCTTCAATTTGATTTTTATTTATGGTTTTTTATTGTACAAAAATTTGTTGTATTGTTATGTTAGTAAATTGGAAACACAACAATGAAAAAAAAGACATTTGTTGTTTATTATCAAAAGAAAAGTACGTAAATTTATTTATTTTTCTTAATTTTTCATGACTTTTACTGAAATTGTTTGCATGAATGTCAATTTTATTGATTAGACAAAGAATATATATATATATATATATATATATATATATATATATATATATATATATATATATATATATATATATATATTTGAACCGAAAATCAATTATTCATTTGTCAATAAAAAATTATGAAACAAATCACTGAATCCTTTTGTGTGCATTCTTTGGATATCATATAACTAAAAAAAAATTCGTTTGGATATCTTACCTACAAATCCATTTACATTAAAAAAAGACATGCCTGATTTTTGTGTTCTTGTTCTCTTTGTTTATTATTCATTTATTTTATTTTATTTTTAATATTATTATTCTTAAATTATATTGATGTGTTTTTCAGATATGGAGGAGAATTCTTTAGACAATTGTGAATATGAAGAAAAGGAAGGAGTGCAGAAGGATTCTTTAGATTCATCTCAAGATGAGGATTATGAACCAAATAGTGGGATGGAGTCAGATCCATATATTGGGATGAAGTTTGATACAACGGACCAGATGTACAACTTCTTTAAAGGCTATGCGAAGCATGTAGGATTTTCTGTGAGGAAAAAATGTAGAAAGAAGAACAATGCTGGAATTCTCAGAAGTGTGACTTATTGTTGCGGTCGACAAGGGAAACATGTTAATACGTGTCAAAACCCAATAAAACCACAAGCGAGCTACATGATTGGGTGCAACGTAAAATTAACTGCTCGGTTAGATGATAATAAAAAATAGGAGATCACAGTACTCGACCTTAAGCACAATCACGAGGTAAGCCCAAGAAAAGTTCGATTCTACCGCTGCAATAAAAGCATAAGTGCACATGCGAGACACAAGCCTGATATGAACGACCGAGCAGGAATTAGGATGAACAAAAATTTCACTTCAGTGGTAATTGAGAACAGTGGATATGAGAATACGACATTTAGTGAAAAGGATGCCAGAAATGCGATTGAAGAAATAAGACGGCTACGACTTGGCAAAGGAGATGCACCGGCAATTATGAGATACTTCTCCAGGAAGGTTGCAGAGAACACTGGTTTCTACTTTGATATTGAATTAGACCATGAGGACCATTTGAAAAATATATTTTGGGCAGATGGTTGGAGTAGAGAAGCTTATAAAGAATTTGGTGAGGTTGTCAGTTTTGACACAACTTACTTGACAAACAAGTATGACATGCCATTTGTCCCCTTTGTTGGGGTGAATCACCACGGCCAATCAATTTTGCTTGGATGTGGGCTTATTCCAAATGAAGATACAGAAACTTTCGTTTGGTTATTCACAAAGTGGCTTAAATGCATGTCTGGGTGTGCTCCTCAAGGAATTATAACAGACCAAGATAGAGCCATGCAAAATGCAATTGAGATTGTTTTTCCTGAAATAAGACACAGGTGGTGTTTATGGCATGTGATGAAGAAATTACCTGAAAAGATTAAGTATACTGAAAAAGAGGCTATTATTTCTGCTTTAAAAGGTGTCGTTTATGATTCACAAAGTCCAACAGAATTTGAAGAGCGTTGGAAGAGCGTTGGAATGTGTGGTTAGAGGATTTCAACAAAAGAATGATGTTTGTTGTCTCATTTAATGAAAGCGAAACTGATATTCAGTGTACTTGTCAAATGTTTGAGCTTAAAGGCATACTTTGCAAGCATATAATTGTGGTGTTAATCTGTAATGGTGTAAGAATGATCCCAGAGAAATACATCTTAAGAAGGTGGCGAAAGGATGTAAAGAGGTTACACACAAAGGTTAAAGTGAGTTTTAGTTGTTGGGAAAATGATGTCGAAAGTGTCCGTTATAATCAAATGTGTATAAAATTTACTGAGGTTGCACATTTGGCTGCAAAAAATGAGAAGGAATGTAATGTTGTTAACGAGTGGCTAGATCATAAGGTAAGGGAGCTCGAATCTGGTGAACCAAGTTGTTGGCGTCGTCCAGATCGCAAATCAAAAGAGGTTGAAGAAGTTGGAGAGGTTGAAGAGGTTGAGCATGACGAAGAAGATGTAAATATGAGGATACATGATCCAAAGCATAAGAAACGTAGATGACGACCCCGAAGTACAAGACTTCAATCAACATGGAGGCATAGCAAAAAGAAAAAGATTTCAAATGAAAATGGACAAGTCAGTTGTTTTCTTTCATCTTTCTTTTTTTAATTTGATGCATTTGTTCATATGTTATTTTTCATGTATAGAGCAATCATGTGGACTTTGATCTTCAAGTCATCGAAAAAATTCTTTAGCTATTTCATTTTATTCTGACAAGTGGATTTTTTTTTTTCAGGATGTCATAAATAGTAGCACACCCCCATCCCAATTAAATACCATAGCTCAAACACAAGAAAGTGTAGAAATAATCCAAACACCACCTCAGAATGGGGTACACCAACATAACACAAATATGGTTAGACCATGGGAATATACGATTCAACAACCTTTTTCCTTTGCACAATTATTGGTAAGATAACATTATTTATGTTATGTAGTATTTAATTGTAATTGGATGGAATTCTTATATAATTAATGTGTGTTTTTTTATTTTGATAGAGTGCTCAATATCAAAATTTTGGAGGTGTACATGGAATGAACCCAATGCATGTGATCGGTATAAGCCAAGAGCCCTTGCTCGATCCAAGTGCTGCCCCAAGCTTGTTTGATGGAGAAACATGAGGCTAAAGTAGCGGAGCTTCTGGTATTCGTGCAAGAGGAGATCACTTTCAGAAATTCATGTTTCGACAAGCTCACATGATATATTTTTGTTGAATTACTTTGCAAGAGAATACACTTTCAATGGTCAACCAATAGTTAGCTTTAACTGAAACTATTTTTCAGTATTACTGTTAAAAAGCACTTTGTTTTCAGCCGAATCTCGTGTTGGAACTTGTTTGTTTTGATTTTAGTTGAACTCGTCACCACCTTATACTTATACTGGGAACGATATTAATCTGATGCATCTTTTCTTGACATACTGATTTCAATTTGAATTCGACTTAGATCTTAATCAGCTGGAGCCATCAAACTCCTTTAAGATTTACTACCTCTGTTAAAGATGTCAAATGGGGTTATATGATGGATTGTTATGAATTTTTTTTCTCATATGGAGTCTGATTGGCAACTTGGCAGTAACAACTATTGAACCAAGTTGTCCCAGCAACTTGGCAGTAACTGCAATAAAGTTAAAGATGGATGCTGCTTCTCAATATGCAACTTGTCCCAGCAACTATTGAACCAAATTGTTCCAGCAATGTTTTTTCTTCTACCATTCAAGAAATTATAGTAATTTTTGACAATAAAAGAACCATATTGAAGCTCAAAAAAATTCCAATAACTATAAAATCTTACAAAATCAAAGGAAGAAAACAATTGCTCACAAGCTTTTACCGAACCATTTTTCTTCTTCTCAACTTGTCAGCGGATTCTCCGATTATTTTTTTTTAAGTTGGAACCACCGAGAAGAAGAAGAAGAAGAGGATGAAGGAGAACAGGAGCAGCTGTGTGCTTTCCTTTCTCTGTTGATCTCCACCGTTTACTACAAGCAATAGTTGGGATTTGTTTAAAAGTAAAACTCAAAATTGCGTGGGGCCCACAATGGTTCCCAAGTCAGCAAAGCGCCTGCACATAGCCTGCATAAGGCGATTCAAATAGCACGGTTGATTTGTATTTGATTACATTACAATTACAATTATATTAGTGAACCAACCCAGATCTTAGGTTTGAAAAGCACCACCTCTACACCCCCTTCCTCCACTTAGTTTTGCATGGAAATACTTTACTCAATTAGTTCGTGAACTCCTTTTAAAGTGGTTGAGTTTGTAGCTTGTAAGTGTGTTAGTAAACATATTTAATGCAATTTTCCTTGCTTACATCATCTATCTATAGGGTCGGCCATGGATAATTTTTCTTCTATTTAGGACAACATTTCAAATCCAGCGTAACGTACAAGACTACAAGATATTGGAGTCACAAATAACTCCCAGAACTAGTCCACAACATAAATCAAAAAACAATTAAAATAAGCTCCGACTCGAATAACATAATCTCCCGAAACGACACACACGTACATATATATACGATTGGAGTGATGCATTTCTCTTATCAAATAACCCAACTCAGATATTCTAGGATTCACTCATTTCATTGGCAAAGTATGCACTGATGATGGACATGTGCCCATGTTCCCACAGATTCACAAAGAGGAAATTAAAGCCCCAATAGCTGCATGTCACCAATACATAATAAAGAAGGAGATCACTTTTCCAAGTTTTGACTACTTAATTTGGAGATCGAGGAGTAATATTCTTCGCATGTTTGATTGTCACTACTTGTCCTTTTCACATCCGAAACACAAAGAATATACATATCAGCCTACCTACTCACATGCAAAACAGAAAAAATATATATGTACGTACAAACATCGAGCTCTGTGAAGTGTGAATTGTGAAGCACATCATAGTCAAACGTTGACACTGTTCAGAGTATATATATATATATATATATATAACATAGTTCCTATTGAAATTATACATAATATAGAATGGGATGTAAAGGGATGAAATTTTTGGATGGACATTCTTAATATGATGTGTATGTATTTGATCTCGTAGTATAGAATAAAATTATCCTTCTTAATATATATATATATATATATATATATATATATATATATATATATATATATATATATATATTGGCAAACGGAGGTTGAAAAAAAAAAAAAAAAAAATATATATATATATATATATATATATATATATATATTGGTAAACGGAATATGAGATATATGACTCATATTCCTACATGAATCATGTACATGTGGACCAATATAAATAAAATGTACTAGTACACATGGAATATAAGAGTCTATTCCTATTGGTCCACATGTGCATGACTTGTATAGAAATATGAGACTATTGGTCCACGAGAGCATTATTCTTTTCATTCATGGTGAAAATTAGGGGACAATCGGCCCAAAATACAATACACTAGTGTGTACAACAAGTCTCGATCGAGCATTATGTCGAACATCGTCATATATATATATATATATATAAGCATTATGTCGAACATCGTCATATATATATATATATATATATATATATATATATATATATATATATATATATATATATGTATGTGTGTGTGTGTGTGTGTGTGTGTGTGTGTGTGTGTGTGATGTTATTGACACTCATAGAAATATATAGAGGAATGGGGTCACTTAAAAACCTTTTCATGCTAAAGTTCCTCAATTTCATGCAGGATCACTGGTTTAATCTTCAAAGCATCATGCCATGAGCTTAAATATGACTAACTAAAACTTCACTTCAAGCTATCTTTTATCTTCACTTCTGCTTTTTCAAGTAGGCTATGATTGTCCTTTGTTTGCTAATTAATTAATCTCCATATTATAAGTTGAAGTTGTTGGCCAAAGTTCTCTTTTTCTTATAACAACTCACCTTGTCAAGGTTCATATCATTTATATTGGCTAGAGTTAAATTGGCAATAAATCGTGCTCGAGTTTTTTAGGTGTGTGCATTAATGAACAGTTATGTAGCATTTATATCATTGATAGTTTCTTATTCATAATGGGGTGGCTCAAGTGTTGCATCAGCCTACAGACTATAAAACAAGTATGGGTCTTTCCACTATGATTTAGAATCTAAAATAATAAGCCCAGCCCAAAGAGTGCAAACATTGCTACACATTGCATCCCATCTCCAAGTTGGAAAACCTGGCTTATGAACTTAGGCTCCAACTTTGATGAGTTTGCTTAATGGCTCTGGCTCCATGTTGGGTCAATACTTCTATAAGGATGCCTATGATTTTCTTGAGAATGCATCCTTGAGATTAGGTGTCTAAGGGCAATCATGTTTCCATGAGATTGTATCCTTGCGATTAGGTATTGACGGCCACCAATAGATTGGGAGAAAGAAAAGGAACATATGAGAAAGTAGATATGTTTCTCGGGAGACATTTTGACTGTACCTCGAGGACTATGATCGAGTTCTCTAGTGTGCTTTGTCTTTGTATTGGGGTGATGAAGTTGTAGCAATCTTAGTATAGTCTTATAATTCTTATTAGTAGTAATCTCGCCCCCAAGATATATTCTTTTTTTTTCCATTTTGGAGTCTATGTAAAAGCCAATCACTAGTAGTTTGTTATTAGAGAAATTTTGACTTACCCCCCACTTGAATTACCCCAATTCAAGTGCATCTCACAGTTTTGCAAAAATGTATATTACCTCCCATATTGGACGGAAACCGTCAAAAAAAAAATGTAGACAAAAATGCCCTTGCTCCTTCCTCTTTCCTCTCCCCCCCCCCCCCCCCCCCTCTCCGGCGACGGCATCCGCAGCAGCGACGGTGGCGGCAGCAGCAGCGGCAACGGCGGGGAGGGAGGGGGCGGCCGCGGCATTTTGGTCAAAAAAATGACAGTTTCCGTCCAAAATGGGGTGTACTATACATTATTGCAAAACTGTGGGATGTACCTTGAATTGGGGTAAAACAAGTGGTAGGTAAGTCAAAATTTCTCTTGTTATTATGATGATGTCTAGTCGCGATCGTGAGCGTGATCCTCTATATATATTTATTTTTTTTCTCTAATACATATATATCCTTTACAACATTAATGTCATGTTAACTAATAGTCTTGTAAGCAAGATTTGTGGCCATTAACCCAATTAGTAACTTTTGATATATATTTTGTATTAGTGTGTTAATAGCTATTAGAAAGAAGTATTATAATAAACTCATTCATATACAATTATCTCTTTCCATTTGAAAGATCATTCTTAAAATCAGGCATTAAGTAGACATCAAAAACACATCAAAAACACCAAGTTAACTGAAAGCTTTCGTTTACAAATCAAGTGTATATATATTAACAAGTAACTTCATATACAATATTTTTCAGGTGCATATTTTCTGCAGACTTCTGATTTTACTCATTAATCATCCCTTCAACCGGGATATGTAGGGATAAATCTTTACAAGGATTACTATGAAATCGTGTTTGTGGCTTCTTCGATGCTGAGAGTATACATTAGTCGACAAGGAGTTGTAAGTTCATCGTTGTTATGGAGGAGTGCATGCTCCTGATGTAGAGCCACTCTGCATAAGAAAAGGGGATGTTAATGCTAATTATCACTTAAATTTCTTCTTCTTCTCCAGCCTGCACTGTGATACCTTGTACTATTTTTATGTTCGAAAATCTTGTAAGACCGAATTATTCTGACCATTTCTGAGCATGCACACAAGACCAGAGATCTTACCACGCAGGCATGGACATCGTCGCACCCACACAGTAGCCTCCCATTTAGCATGTCTGTCGCCTGGAATGGACCTCCCCCCTCGCTCCTCTGCGTTTGCAGAGATTGGGTTATCATATTGCTCAGTATCTCTCTTTTTAAGTTGATCAAAACACATGAATATGAAATGTTTTTCAGCTATAAAAAAGATTAATTATGCACCTTGTAGTAGTCTACTGCAACGAAATTAGCCCAACGGTTGCTGGCAGCACCGTAACAAGTGTTGAGCATGTTTACAAGGTCTGCTGAGTTGTGCTCACAGGTTGTCATCTTCACAGGAATTGAAGGGAAATAGTTCACCAGAACCAGAGGTATGCTCGTGTCGTTGAGAGGGGCTGATTCCTCACGGTTGAAGCATTCCCCGTCATCCATTCCACCATCACCATCTAAGTAGTCATAAGAAGGTGATATTAGATGAATAGTACCATAAAATTTTGGTCATGAGTTCACTATTAGAGCCATTAGTTCACTGATCTCTCTTTCTATGGAGCACTATAAACAGAGTATATGTACTATCTACAAGGTTCTTGGTTATTCAGGAAGTGGAGGATTTATTTCATGGAAATGTTGAACAACAAAAAAAATCTATAAATTTTTGGTCATGAGTTCCCAATTAGAAATTACAAAATTGGGTTAATTAATGGCCATAAGAAAGTGATATTAGATGAATAGTACTATAAATTTGTGTTCATGAGTACACTGTTAAAGTCATTAGTTCACTTATTTCTCTTTTATATGTACTATTTACCAGGTTCTTGGTTATTCAAGAAGTGAAGGATTTATATTTCATGGAAATGTTGAACTAAAAAAAAATTCTACTTACATTGGTTTTCGACCATGTAATTCCACTGGTAGGCAATCCCTTCCATGTCCTGTTTCGAGCTCATAGATGTGAAGACGAGGAGCCGTTGGTTGTTAGCAACCATGTCGCTGACCAGTGGCCAATCTTCACCATTCTCGGGCATACTTGAGAGCGGGAACCAGTACTTCAACAACCCTGACGCGTTGAAGACGTTTGTTAACCCGTTCGGAACCTCAACATAGTCTTCCAATATCAGGGTTACGATTTCAGAAGGGTTTGCTGATAGGAATGCTTCGATTTCATTCAAAGTATCAATTGCTGGCTCCTAGAATTATAGATAGATCGAGTCATGATGACAGCAACAACAAAAAAAGTTCAGAATTAACATAACAAATCATAATGCTTGAACTATAAATAAGAGAAGTCAAAACATTAATCTTGAACAATACTAGGAAGAGTTCATACATTCAATCAAAGAATAAGTCTGGTTCTAGACTTCTAGTACTCATGAACTGAGAAC
This sequence comes from Iris pallida, assembly GCA_029216955.1. Classification (NCBI taxonomy): domain Eukaryota; kingdom Viridiplantae; phylum Streptophyta; class Magnoliopsida; order Asparagales; family Iridaceae; genus Iris; species Iris pallida. The sequence continues at coordinate 11,040,127 of JANAVB010041419.1, read as the reverse complement.
TTTGTTTTATAATTCTATGAGAGAAAGTTAAGTCTTTCGAATATACTTACAAATGCGGTTACATCAAGGCATTGCTCTCCAGATGAATGGCACAACCATACATCATCATCAAAGTCATAGGTATCCAACATTAGAGCTCGAACACCATTCTACAAACCAAAATTGTACTATAATTAAGCAATTAGGATGAAGCATTAATAAAATCATACCCAACATTAATAATCAAACAAAGGAGAAGTTAAATATATGAAGTTGCAAAGAAACATACGTTTAACTGCTGAGTAACAGAGTCCTCTTGGTTGGTGAAGGTGATCCGTGGAAGCCCAGTGTGTGAAGGTTCTCCTTTGATTGCATATGAGTTGTGTGTCGTGAGATATGCATACTTGTTGAAAGGCAAGGAGTTATTCTGTCAAAGGAAGTAAAGTAATTTCTTATTATCAAAGAAGACCATGTATGAAAAATGCAACAAATTCTTAGAGTATGTAGAGAAATGAAATTTAAGGAATGAAATATAAAGTTCAAAATTCGTAAGTCGAATTGACAGTATAGAAGTTTAGATGGCACAAATTGAACTATTCCAAGGAGAGAAATTATAGACCAGGCAAACCTGATGGAGTTTATTTATCTACACTGCAGTAATTGATTGACAGAAAAATAACAGTACATTTTGTGTGTACTCAGGTATTGTGCAATAACTGGAAGGTAAAAGTAAGACGATTTTGGATTTTCTTTATTTAATTGTGTATACAATTAATATATTCAAATTGTAGTTGGGTATGCCTCATTAATTATCATTAATGGAACCGCGGGGGATTTTTCCGTCTTTTATTCTTACAAATATTCAGGTCCAAAGCTCCATCGTGATAAAAAAAATACAATCCACGTCAGAGGTATTTCGACCTGAATTGCTTGCATGTCATGTTAAATTCCTGTAGAGAATAATAATGGGATGATTTTTATTGATGGACTACTTCACTACTTATAGGGAGTCCAGCTCCTCTACATACTACATATTCCGATGTGGGACTAAAAGTCCCTTATTGATTCTCAACACTCCCCCTCAAGATGGGCGATAGATATTGATCATCCCCATCTTGTTACATAGCTTCGACAGACTTAATGAACTAAGACCCTTAGTCAGACAGTCTGCAACTTGTTCTTCTGAGCGGGCATGGTCAATCTTCAGTATCCCTTGTTCCAGCTTCTCCTTGATGAAGAATCGATCAATCTCGATGTGCTTCGTTCTATCGTGCTGAACTGGATTGTTAGCTATACTTATTGCAGCTTGACTATCGCTCAGAAGACGTAATGGTGCTCCCTTGTCCAGCTTCAACTCTGTCAGCAATGCTTTCACCCACAGCAACTCTGACACTCCCAGAGTCATTGCTCTGTATTCTGCTTCAGCTGTCGACCGTGCTACCACTGACTGTTTCTTGCTTCTCCATGAGACCAGATTTCCTCCTACAAAAACACAGTATCCCGTTGTAGACCTTCTGTCGTCTATGCAGCTCGTCCAGTCTGTATCACAGTATCCCTCAACTTCTATGCGTCAATTCTTCTTGAACCATAGCCCTTTTCCTGACGTTCCTTTCAGATATCTCAAGATCTGAAATACTGCTTCCATATGACCCGTTCTTGGATCATGCATGTAGCGACTCACTATACTCACCGCAGATGAGATATCAGGGCGAGTGTGCCCCAGATAAATCAACCTCCCTACAAGTCTTTGATATCTTTCATGATCAACAGGCTCTTCTGCTTCTGCTCCCAACTTGCACTTCTGGTCAATTGGAGTGACGGCTGCTTTGCATCCCAGCATCCCTGTTTCCTTCAGCAGATCTAGTGCGTATTTTCTTTGTGATAGAACAATTTCCTGTTCGCCTTCACATACTTCGATACCTAGAAAGTACCTCGTCGCTCCTAAATCCTTCACCTCAAACTCCTTCGCGAGTTTTGACTTCAGCTTAGCGATCACGACTTCATCATCACCTGTGATCACTATATCATCCACATATACAGCAAGTATAGTGATGTGGCCTCTTGCATGCTGGAGGAAGACCGTATGATCTGCATTTGTTTGACGGTATTCCATGCCTGTAACAGCCTTTCTGAATCTGTCAAACCAGGCTCGAGGAGATTGCTTGAGCCCGTATAGCGACTTCTTCAGTTTACACACCTTTCCTTGCAACGTCCCTCCGTCTGATTCCGTCGCGTAGCACCCTGGCGGGAGCTCCATGTACACTTCTTCTTGCAGGTTCCCATGAAGAAAGGCATTCTTCACATCCAGCTGGTATAGCTTCCACCCATAGTTCGCTGCAATGGAGACCAGAGTTCTCACGGTGCTCATTTTTGCTACTGGGGCAAACATCTCATCATAGTCTATGCCATATGACTGTGTGAATCATTTTGCAACCAACCTCGCCTTATACCGCTCTACTTTTCCTTATGGCGTCTCCTTCACTGTGTACACTCATTTGCATCCCATAGCTTTCTTCCCTTTGGGTAATAGAACCAGCTTCCATGTCTTATTTTTCTCCAGTACCCCAAGTTCTTCCATCATTGCAGCTTTCCACCTTGGATCTTTCTTTGCTTCCTGCCAACACTTGGACAACGAAGTAGAGTCTAACGATGCAATGAAGGCTCGATAATTCGAAGAAATGTTAGAATAAGACAAGAAGTTGGCAATGTCATGTTCATAATAATCAAAATGACTAGGAGCCTTACCCGCATTGATGCGAGAAGATCTCCTTAAGGGAGCAATAGGTGGTGGAGAGATCATACCATCCGAGTCGGAGAGATCCGCATCAGAATCCGAGTGATTCAGTGCGGGGGCAACATCTTCAAGAGTTGGAGCAGGAGTAGACGAGGGACTTGGTACAATAGGCACAGGGCACGGCATAGGCACAGTACTGGACTTCTGTTGTCTCCTTCTGTAGACTTGGAGCTCCTTTTCCCTTGTCTGCTGCTCCCCCTGCGTAACATATGTATCTTCTTCTTCATTCGTTGTATCTGAGTCACTGTGCTCTCCTCCTTTCGCCCAGTTTTCTACAACCGGACACGGAACCGATCCGACTACCACATTTGGGCTTATTATTTCCCCCTCACATCTAACACCATCTGTGTTAGGTGTGTCACCAAATGCTGAACCTTCATCCGAATCATAGTATGGTTCGAGTTCTCTGAATGTAACGTCCATGCTTACAAACATCTTCCGCTCGACTGGACTTCAACAGGCATATCCCTTCTGAGTCGCCGTGTAACCGACAAAGACACATTTAACTGCTCTAGGATCCAGTTTGCCAACTCCTGGCCTATTATCTTGGACAAAGCATATACATCCAAATACTTTCGGTGGAACAGTGTATGTAGTTGCCCCAGTAAGCATCTCCAACGGTGTCTTCCAGTCCAATACTTGAGATGGCATTCTGTTGATGAGATAAGAGGCCGTCAATATAGCCTGCCCCCATAAGTGTTTCGGGACATTCATAGCCAGCATCATCGTCCGTGCGACTTCCAGCAGGTGTCTGTTCTTTCGTTCAGCCACACCATTTTGTGCCGGTGTATAAGCACATGAAGTTTGATGTAGTATTCCATGAGTGGAAAAATACTCAGCAACCCTCTTATTAGTATACTCCGTCCTATTGTCAGACCGAAAACACTTAATTTTAGCGCCATATTGTGTTTCCACCCGGCGATGAAAGTCCCGAAAAGCCTCAAGGACGTCACTTTTATTCTTCATAAGGTAGACCCATGTCACGCGGGTATAACAGTCAATAAAGGGGACGAACCATCGAAAACCGTTAATTCTGGTTGTAGGACAAGGGTCCCATACGTCCGAATGTATCATGTCAAAAGTAGCTGAACTCCTATTCCCCGAGCTCACATACGAGCTTTTGGTATGTTTTTCCAAGTCACAAACATTACAAAATAACTTCTCTTTATTAGCCCTTTGATATAAGGACGGATACATTCGACTAATAACTTTAAAAGAGGAATGACCGACACGCCGGTGGTGGAGTAGCAATTCGTCTTCTACACTGCGACAGGAAGCTTCTTGTTGTGCGTCTGCTACCAAGGATGCCAATGCGTTGTCCAGTCCAGTCCTGTCTAAATACCACAGCCCCTTATGCCATGTGCCAGTCCCAAGTCGTCGTCCTGTCCCTTTCTCCTGAAAAGTCACCGTAGGAATGTCAAAGGAAACAGTACAGTTAAGATCAAGTATAATGGCACTAATTGATAGAAGATTGACAGAAAAAGACGGAGCATGTAAGACATTGGTTAGAGTGATGGAAGGGGTGCATGCGACAGTGCCTTTACCCATTACAGGTCTGGATGTACCATCAGCGGTCTGAATACTCTCCGGCAATGGTAGGTGAGTATAGTCCTGAAACGCACCACGGGATCCCGTGACATGGCGAGATGCCCCAGAGTCCATAATCCATCCTGGCTGATGGACAGATGCAAGAGCACGTGCAGGATTACCGGTGCTGGTTTGGGCAAAGCAAGTGATGTGATCCCCCGAGGTAGAAGACGTCCCAGGACTGTCGGCCGAACCCAGCTTTGTGTCTCGCAACTTCTCAAGGAACTCCCGCTCAAGCGGGGTTATTTCAGCCAGTTGATTCTCTCCCCCTTCCTCCGCCAGATTTGCTTTGTGTCCTACCCTTCTACCAGCATATCCTCTTCTACTACCACGTCGTCCTCCACGACCCCGTCCTCGATCATTAGACTAATTTCGCAAGGATTTTGGACAAAATCGGATGTAATGTCCGAAGTCACCACAATTGTGGCAAACACCACCCACAGATGGAGGTTGATTGAAGGCAGCAAGGGCAGACTTTTCAACCTCGGCTTGCTCCCCCTGGTAGGAGCCCTTGTTTGGCATCAACTTCAGTCGAGCTTCTTCCTGTGTCATGACGGCTATAGCTTCTTCCAAGGTCGGAAGCGTGGGTTGGGATATGAGAATATTCCTTCTCTGCTCAAACATAGGGTTTAGTCCCTTCAGGAATTTCATCATACGCTGCCGCGAAATATAAGCCAGAAACGTCTGAAAGTACTTTGCGAACGCCGGTTCGACTTGTGCATCTTCCATCCCAAGAGGATCATAATGATCCAAATCAGACCAGTACCTCTTCAACAGGGCTGCGTACTCAGAGATGGTACGTTCGTCTTGGGCTACCCTATCGAGTTCATCCTGCAGTTGGAAGACCCGCATAGGGTTGTCCGAGCCGAAGTACATATATTTTAGAGTCCGCCATATATCAGCAGCAGTCTCCATTGCCTCGACATTGCCCGACACCTGGTCGGTTAATGAGGCAGTCAAGCACCCAGCCACTACGTTGTTGACAATCTCCCAAACAGCAAACTCCTTTGAGGAGTGATCGGCTGGCGCCTTGGCTTGGCCATTGACATAGCCAACCAAGCCACGTCCCTTCAGCGTCCGTATCGCCTGCCGCGACCACTTCAAGTAGTTGGACGTTCCTTCCAACTTCGTCTCCAGCTTCTCCAGCTTTTCCATTTTGTAGGGTGACGGATCCACATCAGTATGGATCACACGTGGGGTTGCCTCGGTTAATCTCTTTGATAAGATATCATCAACCAAGGCCTTCATCTCTTCGGCCGTCAGTTTGCCACTGATCTTATCCATGGCTTCTTCAACTGTGAACCCTATTCGTCGTCTTCTTCGTCGTCTTCTTTGTCGTCTTCGTCGTCTTCTTCGTCGTCTTCTACGTCGGAGTCTGCAACTTCGAAGTCTGCAACTTATCCAACTTTGTCGTCTTCGTCGTCTCCGTCGTCTTCGTCGTCTTCTTCTACGCCAGATACTTTACGAATGCGCTACTAACTTGGCCAGCACCGGCGCGCGCATGTAAAGTGAATACGTCAGGACACCAGAGAAGACATGATCAGTCTCTATATTGATCCCGATGTGAAGAAGGAAAAACAAATAAAACATTTGTTAGTTCCAAACAGCGTAATCTAGGAACATAGTTGGTGCAAATAAAGCATTTGACAGCCGTCTCTCTTCGTAATACGCCGTTTTCTCTTTTTTTTTAAAGACGGCTAGGGTTAGGGTTAGGGTTTGGATGGGGCTGCTAGGGCTAGGGTTAGGGTTTCCATGTCAAAAGAGGGAGAGGGAGGAGGGGGGGCGGGGTGCTGCTGGGGTTCTGGAGGAGGAGGGTCGCTGGGAGGGTGCTGGAGGGGGGACGGGAGGGTGCTGGAGAGGGGGCGGGGTGCTGCTGGGGTTCTGGAGGAGGAGGGTCGCTGGGAGGGTGCTGGAGGGGGGACGGGAGGGTGCTGGAGAGGGGGCGGGGTGCTGCTGGGGTTCTGGAAGTGGGGTTCTGGAGGGAGGAGGGTCGCTGGGAGGGTGCGGGAGGGGGGGGGGGAGGGTGTCGCTGGGAGGGAGGAGGGGCTAGAGTCGGCAAGAGAGGGGGGGTGGGGCAGCGGTGGGGCAGCCGGTGGGAGGGGGAAGCATAGGGTCGGGGGGCTGGAGCGGGTCGGCGGCTGGAGGGGGGAAATTTTTTTTTTTTTTTGTGGAGAGAGAGGGGTTATGGCTCTGATACCATGTAGAGAATAATAATGGGATGATTTTTATTGATGGACTACTTCACTACTTATAGGGAGTCCAGCTCCTCTACATACTACATATTCCAATGTGGGACTAAAAGTCCCTTATTGATTCTCAACAATTCCACTCAAGAGTTGTGACATAACAAAAGCATGTAATTGTTGAGGTATTTCTCTATTACATATACTAGCATATATGTACATGTTTTGCATGTAATTTAACCTCTTTTTAATTTTTTTTACTTGGTCAGAGCAAAAGGCACCATAGTAGTAAACTATATTTTGCTTAAAATAAATTTTTATACGTAATTACCTAGATATCCTCATTAAATTTAATGAACAATTTTAATTAGTAAAGTTAGATAAGGGTATATTTGGAAGAAAAAATTTACGATGAAGCCAACTTTCCTTATTATATGTAATATACTAAATGAATAAATATAGGATAAGAAAAAGATGAAGTTTAAAAAGAAAGAGATGTTGATAGATTATGTATATTATTCCTTACTCTGGTCATAGCCAGGGGCAGAGCTACGGGTGGGCTAGGGTAGGCTCCAGCTCACCCACCCAATCCAACCACCCAACCCACCTAATCTTTCCATTTTTATTTTGTATACATGCAATTAGTAATAACGCATCTTTTTTCCATAGTATATGTGTATGTGCCTCCTATTTAAAACACTTTTAGGTATAGATAGAAAGATAGATAAATAGTTAGTTAGTTTAGGTATAGATAGAGAGAGTGTGTGTGTTATGTGCAGCATATGGATAGTTTAGGTATAATATTTGAATTAGGCTATCTAAAACACTTTTCTTGTATGTGTATGTAGGCACAAATCACAATTAGTCACAACACATCTACATATTTGAGCATTCTAGATAGCACAAATACAATGCATCTATCTATCTATCTATCTATCTATATATTATATATATATTAACACATTTATATATCTATCTATCCATATGGAGTCTTTTAGATAGCATAGTTCAAATCTTATTTGAGTCTTTTAGATAGGACGCATATACACTACAAAAAAGGAGAAATAGTTTAGGTACAGGTATTAATTATCTTATTTTGTAAGGGCATAGTTTTTTTGTTTCATTTTTCTAATACATGTCAACCCACATCCATCCACTCTTGGAGGAGCTACCGCAGTAGCGTTAAGTCCCGCTACCTTCACTTTCTTCGCTATCCGAACTCCTGCATCCTTGACGAGTTGAGTTCTGCTACATGGTGAAAGAGGATACCAAAGACTCTTAGTATTCGAATTTATGCCTAAAAGAGTAAAGTATATTTTTTTTTGCAAGTTCCCACATTTTTTTGCTATGTTGGACATGGTTCTACATTCCCAATACATGGTACGGTATGGACACGATAAGATATGGACATGACGATACTGTCACAACATCTGTTTTGTTAAGAAAAAATCAAGTAAACTAAAATTATGGCTCCGCCGCCCTTGGTACTCACAGCAGCATATATATAATTTTGTACAGTCAGACAGGTAATATGCATGCATGAAACCTTCTTTAACAACACAAAATTGATGGAAACGTAGTCTAATATAGCAATCACACGACAAAATTGATTACTGTGTGCATCACTAATTAAGCATTCAAGTCCTACTGATCCCATGCCATTGGATCAGAGAACAATGTCAAACAGAATTATTACTAGCTATAGGTGGCCAGTGACAGAAAGTTACCAACAGAGTGAATTGGTTCGTGATGGTCGACCGAACGCATCTCGAACCGGAGAACCCTTGCGAGCAGGAAGAGCACCAGAGGCCACCCTCGCAATCGCTGTCCGTTGAGCACTCATCAAGAAGCTAAACCATCCAGCACAATATTCAAATATCAATTATAAACACTGGTTCATACTAAATATAGTGGTACCTCTCTCTCTATATATATAGTATGAATCTATACACACTCTATATCTTACCAAGCACATCCCAAACCAAAAAAAAAACGAAAAAAAATTTAAAATTACTATCCTACCCTCGCCCTGCTCGCCTCCCGACCCCTCCTCCTGCGAACCCTCCTCCTCCTCTTCCTCCTCCTCCTCCCGACCCTCCTCCGGGGTCGGAGGGTCGGAGGAGGAGGGGTCGGGGTCGGAGGAGGAGGAGGAGAGGGGGTTGGGGGGTAGGATTGACATTTCATTTTTTTTGTGGTTTGGGATGTGCATAGTAAGGGATGGGATGTGTATAGATCCACTCATATATATATATATTAACTTTTTACTGTTCGATTTTGACACCCCTATTTCATAAACTATCTTTTTGAAATAGTTTGCACATCAAAACCATTTCGAACTAATTTTGAATCTATTTTTCAAAGTTACGATATTTTAAACTATTAGCATATTTTTTTAATTTTTAGTTTAAATTATTGTTACATCTTTATAATAATTTTTTACTAATTTAAATTAATTTTCAAACTTATGTCTAAGATATTTTTTTTCTAATATTAGATTTAAAAACATCTAAGAACTTATCTCTAAATATATTTTAAATTTTATTTAAAAAAGTTATCTACAATTTCAAATTATATCTAAGATTTGAGGAAACAAAAATATTTAAGACTTCAAATTATTTTTTTAAACTTATCAGTAAGATATTTTTCTAATATTATATTTAACAAATATCTAAGATTTTTTTAAACTTACTTTTAAGATTTTTTTTCTAATATTAGATATAAACAAATATATAAAATTTGAAAAAAAAAATATTAAAAGATAAAATTGTATATAAGGAGATGAGAAAATTAACTTTCTCAAGTCACATAATAAAAAAATTAAAAAAATTGATTGACGAAATATGTTTTTAATGTTCGATTTTGACACCCCAATTTCATAAAGTACTATCTTGCAGTTGTATTGCCAAATATTTGTTCAAAATAATTTCGATGTGCTTTAAAATTGGTTGACGAAATATATTTCAAATGAACAATTTATAAAATTGGGGTGCTAAAATAGAACAATGCCGAGCGTTGTAGTTAGGATGCCATTAAAATAATTCAGTATAAAATATATATATAGCACTACTTAGAACATAAAACAAAAAGAAGAAGAAGGAAATAAGAAGTGTATTGTTATTACTCTGCACGCTCCATTGGAGCAGGCAGTTGCAACACCAAGGAAGGCCACAGAAATGAGTAGAAGCACATTCTTCGGAATGCCCATTTGAACACAAATGGAGAGAGTGCAAGAAAATTTGTCCAACCATTAAGAAGGAGAGGAGGTGATATATATAGATAGAGAAAGAGAGGTATTGATATAGATATGTTCGATGGAGACACAGGAAGAAGATTGGTAGTTGAGAAGCCAAAGACATTTCATGTAAACGAAACACTTCTTTGGTCAATGTTATGCATTATTTAACACACAAATAAATCAATGGAACGTCGCCTAATAAATGTTTTCCCATTCATGATGTCCTCTCGTTACGTAATGTTTTTCAACATTATGCACAAAAAATTTCTTACAAAGCTGCTGCATTGAGCATAGTCTTTGACTGCGGACTGTGACTACGAACCACGTGTCAGCATTTTATTGGCTGAGATTTCGGTAACAGGTTCAAGTAAACGGGAGAGGTCAATGGAATCGCAACACATGTCCCGCAGTCACAGCCCACGGGCACAGACCGCAGACCATATATTATTTTTCATTTTCTTATTCTGCACATATTCGAATATGCAAGGCTGTGTAAAGCATTTGGTTCCTCCACCAACTTAGACCCCATTTGGTTCACTGAAATGTAATCGTGATAGCAATGTTAAAATATATTAAAAAAAAAATTATTATTTTTATTTGATTACATAGCGAATACGATTACATTACAGTGTATCAAACGAGGCCTTCGTATACTCGTTAAGGGAACACAAAAATATATTCAAATGCTACAAGATTTACGCGTATAGCATGATCTATAAATGATCGGGATGTACATAGTCTTACTTCCGATATATACTGAGAGGTCAAAAAAGACATCCAAATGCAACGAAATTTACACTTATGCATGACCTCAAAATGATCGGAATGTACACAATCTTACCTCTCTTATTTTTTTATGAGAGGTTCTAGGACTCTCAACAAAAGATGTCATAAAAAATTGTAGCAATTGGACCAAAGTGGTAATTGCAAATTTGGAGAGGATTTTGTTAGAAATTTGATATGCTATATTGGAATAAAAACAAAGAAAAAAATGTGAAGGAAAAGGTGGGGAACAAGATATTTGTGACTTGTAAAGAGTTTAGAGAGAATGTTAAACTTAGACCAATAGAAGGTGAAGAAAAGAATTCACATAACCAGTCCGGAGAATTGGAATGGGTCATTGGTTTTCTTTATTCTTCTTGCTAACTTGGGCGTACAAAAGGGAGTGAAAATGAAGGGTTTAAAGTGAAATAGACGGTGTAGTGGAGGATTTAGTCAAGTATTCTACGTTGAACTTATCAATGAAAACGTCTCAAATGTTTGTTGTTATGATTCATAATAGTTTTTTTCCCCTTCACACCGGGATAGTTTGATTGTTCTTTTTCATTTTTCATAGGAAATATTGCATTGCCCTTAATTAGATGGTCTTAGAGCACATTAAATAATATAAACCATACAAAATTCAACCTCACGAACTAATTTATATATGGTAGCCATTCATAGAGCATCCACAATGGGAACCCTCTATACCATATTTTTTAAAATTTTAAAAACCGTGTAAACTATTATTTTTGGAGCACCTCTAATATGTTACCAAGCCTAGTACAACAACTACCTAAAAGCCTACTTCACAGTTTATTGGGCTCGGCTCATGATGACCCAAACTGGCTTTAGAAGATTCACTCCAACCCAAATTATATATTGACTCAAACCAAAACTTTAGTCCACTGAACAACCCACACTGCAATATTCATTAAATATTTATCAACTAATAAAATGTTCTATGGCCCATTGGTCCCAAGCCCTATCCATTCCAGCAAGTTAGTCTAAGTCTATTGACCCAATGTTACTGCTGCTTATAATTTGTACAAAAGACTCAATTTGAACCATCAAATTGTTAAAACTGGTCCAACTCTCTCTCAAAATCACTCAGATCCAGCCGACACTAGGGAACCCAGGCCCCCCATCATCATCTTCGTCTTCTTCCTCCATCTCTCAATCTAGTCGAAACCCTAGATTCACTCCATGGCCGCACACAAGAATCTTATCCCCATCTTCATCTTCTCCAAATCAAATGCCCCAAACCCTAACCCTAGGTTGATCTTCTTCCCAGATGTTCCAGCCGAACAAACCCTAACCCTAAGTCTTCCTTCCTCTAGGCACATGAAAACCCATCCCCAAATACAAAACCTTAGAAATGTGAGAGAAAGGAGTTCGAGAAGATCGATGAGGAAGCTTACCGGCCCGGCGGGGACGTCGATCCACGGCGACGACTCGCGATGGCTACACAGAGTTCGAAGAGGCACACGCAGCTCGAGGTGACCGCACGGAGGTCGAAGGGGTAGCTCCTGACTCGAAGCATCGGCGCGATCTACGATGAGGCGCACGGTCTTCGAGGTTTGGTGATGCAGTCGAGGCGGCACGAGCTTCGACTTCGAGCTTCTTCGAGAGGGGGCGGTGGTGAGCTCCGGTAGATCTGAGGCTCTGAGGCGAGGTTCGACGGCGAACAGTAGGCGTCTCCCGGAGAGGTCGGTGGCGAAGGTGATCTCGATTCCCTTGTTGATCGGGTGCGGTGTAGCAGTGTCCGATCCGGACACGAGATGTCGGTGACCAAATGGACTCCGGTGGCCGAAGGTGGTGGTGAGCGGCGGAGCTTCGATGGTGTTGACGGCGAGTGATGGCTCTCCGTTGTGATGAGTGGTGCGGCGAATTTCCAGATCCGGTCAGCGAGGCGGCTCGATCTTCGAAGACGGTGGTCCGATCGACAAGACAAACTAGCAGTCGAGATCGGCGAGGCTCCGGCGAACCGCGGTGGCACTCGGCGGTGGTCCTGCCGGAACAGTGAGGAGAGAGGAAGTGTACAGTGGAGAAAAAGAGTGGAAAGATGTCAGTGATGTGTAATGATATGATGTGTCAGAGAGTACTATTTATTTATAGTAAAATAATATGTGTGTGTCTAGTAGGGACAGTGGTAGAGATGGTAAATAAGTATAGGGTCTGGAGGCAGGGATTTAAATTTGTAACAGATTTATAACTAATTCATTAACAAACTAACTAACTTCAAAATGTGTTTAACTGCCTACTGTAATAAATAGTATTCTTCCGAAGCAGTTATTCAAGGTGAGCATTCGGTTTATTCGGTTTAAACCGAACCGAATAATCCAAAACCGAATTGGACCGAAACCGAATAAGCAAAACCGAAATCGAACCGAATTGATCCAAAACCGAATCAAACCGAACCAAATTAAATCGGTTCGGTTTTCGGTTTATTCGGTTTATTCATATTTTTTTGATTTTTTTTTAGCTTTTTTTGTTAATATATATAGTAACTAAATATACATAGACATATTTAGTATATACCTATATATATTAATACTTATATATATATAGTACACACACACACACACACACACACATATATATATATATATATATATATATATATATATATATATATATATAAATTAATTAATTAAATTTTCTTATTTGATTTTCGGTTGTGGACCGAAATCCAAAACCGAAACCGAATAAGAAAATTTAGTATTTTCAAAACCGAAACCGAACCGAATTTTTTTAAAATCGAACCGAACCTCTTATTCGGTTCGGTTCGGTTCGATTTTCGGTCCAAAACCGAATAATGCTCACCCCTAGTTATTCTCTCAAAACTGCTATTCTCTTTAACATAGTTAATAGTTACGAAATTACTTAATGTAATATTATATGCAGAGCATATTTAAGCAGGAATGAGTTTAGCTAAAACAATGATCAAAATCATTTGATAAGAATATTTAATATTTTTGAATGTAACAAAGCATTTCAGATAAGTTACAAACAAATACATTTAGAGTAGTTCAATCTATAACTTAGCTAATTAATTTACTTAAAAATAATATTGCATCTAAACAAATACAAACTATTATTGAAATATTAGCATTACTAAACATTAGAAAAGGGAAATTAAGATTTTTAGAAAATATGATTAATCTAAAATTGAAATCAATTTGACTAACCAAATTTAATATAACATATTTACTTAAAGTAAAGAAAATTTTCAATAATACACGAAAATAGGTTTAGGGAGTTACACTCTCGTCCGCCTGACCAGGCAACGTAAATCCCCGAGTTCATGGACCCGGAGATGTTATAGGTGGTTCAGAGAAACCTTTTGGTGTACAATGTCTTTGGCCCATCATTATTTCTTTATTTGCAGAACTCCATCTTTAATCTTGCATATTACTTCAAGAATAGTAAATATTAGACGAACAAAATAATTTGCATAATACTAAGGTTGATAAGTTTAATGCACATTTGGAGTATGTCAAGTTTAAGTATTAGTAATATAGTAATTGCATGAGCATTAGTAATTTTATAATACTAAACTTAATCGATTAACCATAATAAAGAACTCAAAATAATTATTGGGCTAAACTAGCAACTTTCTGTCACGATTCTCTCAATTAGGTAATTTTCAAAAATAATGTGTCGAGGAGAACTGTCTAGAGTATTCATCAATTGGAAAATTTGTAATATTTTCTCTTATTAGACATTTCTAAAATAATATATTCCTCGATTTGTTATCAATGTTATCCCATATTCTTGGATGATAAATGTTCGGAATACTTCATTCTACTTTACCATTACCAGAATATTTATACTATCAAGATGATCATCATTTATATTTCTATTATTTTCATTCTCGCCAAGATTGTCAATACCATCATCTTCATTGTTCTTTTTATAGCTAATTCTTCCACATCATTTATTTCATCTTATTCATCAACTCCATTTTATGAAAATTGTTCGGAACTTTCATCTCTATTAATAATAAATCTATCAATGGCCCTTTTTGAGAATGAACCATTTTTTTTTCTTTTTCATGTCGACTTTGTTGTTTTCTAGGAAACATATTTTTACTAACAAAAAATGCATAATAAACGACAAATATAAATAGTAAATGAATAAAAATACAACCTAGATTGAATCATTGAACTAATGTTCTTCTTCTTCAAGCGCATAATAATATATAGACCTGAAACATAAATTCTATTAAGATAAGTGAGTCGATAATTTTTTTTTATCAACTATATAAACTAAATATGCTTAGATCACAAACTTGCAAATCATTATTTGTTGCATTTTATGATCACTTGATCTTAACTTTCCTACATAAGGAACACTTGGAAGAGAGATTATTTTCTTTGACTTCTTATCAATTTGTTTTATGTTATATATTATTTACGTAAATTTATTTTTCTTTTATTATAGCCAAATTATCTGTAGCTCAAGTGACTGAGGTGGGAGACATTCGCCCTATATACCTGGGTTCGAGAACCCGGGGGCGGGGTTATTCCTTCCATTTAATAAATAAATGTTGAAGTTGAACAACGAATTTTCTGGGTTGCAAGCGATGACATGCAATTGGGTCGAGTGGAGCAGCCCTTCAGGGCCGAGTTAACGGCCATTGGGGCCGAAATTGAGCGAGTTACCAATTCCCGAGCATATACGTCTGAAAAAACTCTAGACACTTATGGAGGAGTAAGGACGCCTACGTCTATTTCTCTCAATCCGAAAAATTCTACACATTTATGAAGAAGTAAGGATGACTATGCCTATTTCTCTCAATCCTCTTGTAAGCCAACTGACCATGCTTATTATGATTTTTAAGCACTTCCAAAATGCTCTCAATCCACCTCGATGTACTACGAGGGATACCCAAAAAATTTATGTTGTGCTCCCACAAGCTCCAAGTGGATTGACACTGAAAAAAGTGGTGGTCCCTACTTTCTACCGCATAACATATACCCCACATTTTCTACATGAGTATCAAAAATAGCAAGTCTTTCCTTAGCGCTAATCGGTTTCACATCATTTTATACATACACTTTGGTGTCCCTATTAGCTTTGGATTTTCGTCTACTCCGTCCATGTCCATGTCCATGGCCGAACCCTAGACATCGAAGAATAGGGTATCAATTATAGCAAGAGAGAGAAGAAGAGGGAGACAAAGAATATGTGTATAAGAATAAGCAAGAGAGAGAAAGAGGAAACAAAAAGAATAAGGGTTTCAAATGCACACACACACACACACACACACAGAGAGAGAGAGAGAGGAGAGAGAGAGAGAGAGAGAGAGAGAAAATAAGATAGTAGTTATGTACTCACTACTTACGTAATCGAATCAATTGATTTAGGTCTAGCTTAGTTTCACGAGATGGGTTGTGTAAATTGAAAGTGTAGCTGGTCCGATGACGTATGTACACGTATCTGATATATATCTACCAACAAAAAATTTTAATTAAAACTTAGGATACACAAAAATACATATCTTATACGTATTCGAACGTATCAAATGTGTATTGTATATCCAATTGGATCATATACGAATTCAAAGTTTATTTTTCATTATATATTGTGTTTCCTAGAGTCTTCCATTGGTTAGTCCTAGGTTGTATATCAGTGGTAGTTCGGAGGAAAAAAGATATATAAAAAGAATTTTTAGGCTGTGTTTGATTGGGCTTTTTTTCCATGGAAAATATTTCCATCACAAATTTTCCACCGATTGTAGTGTTTGATAGCTTATATTTTCCATGGAATTATTTTCCAAAAATCTATCATTTTCCATATTTTCTTCTAAAATGGTGGAAAATGAAACTTGTCAAACCCATAGGAAAATATCATTTTCCATGAAAAATAACTATTTTCCGTGGAAAATAATGACAATCAAACGCCTAAATTAAGTTTTCCATGAATTTTTTTTTAAATTCCATAGAATTTTTTTTCCTAGAAAAAAAATTCCATGGAATTAATTTCTTTTCCATATATTTTCCACCTTGCAATCAAACACACCCAGATAAATCTTTTTTCTTTTCTTGTTGACAAGACTTTTTTTCTGAAAAAAAAAGAGAAAAGAAAAATGGTTAGTTTATAATAAACTGAGAATTGGCTTGGTTTCTGAAAGGCTAATTATAAGGGCACAACCTTTTTTACTCGGGGCTCGCCAGGATTAGGGCTAGCCAGGCTTTGAGGAACTTTTAATCGGGCTGTCCAAAATTTTCATTCAGGGGCTGTCCAAACCCACACCCCCCCCCCAAACCCGAAAAAAACACTCTCATTTCAAATTTTCACTCTCTCTCTTCACAAACCCTAGCTTTTTTCTTCTTCTTCTTCTCTCCATCTTCTTCTTCTCCACCATTTCCATTCTCACATCTTCATCAAAACCCTAGTTTTTTTTCTCATCATCATCATCTTCTTCTTCTCCACCATTTCCATCATCACAATCTCCATCAAAATCCTAGTTTTCTTCTCTTTTCCAATTTCGATGGCACTAAAAAAATTAAATAAACCCTAAAATGTATAAAAATAAAGGTTAAATACTTCTTTCCTCACAAAGAATGCATGAAAATAAATCCTAAAATGCATATTTCACTCTATTATCAAGATTGAAATAAACCCTAACATGTTTTTTTCATTCGGGAATGTCGACTTTAGGACTGCCAAAAATTGTGGCAGTCCTGAAAGGAACTTGCTGTACAGCAAGTATCTTTCAGGACTGCCTCAATTTCTGGCAGTCCTCAATATGTCTAGGACTGCCAGAAATTGTGGCAGTCCTGTTGTAGAGCATATCCCTTTCAGGACTGCCACAATTTCTGACAGTCCTCATTACTTCTAGGACTGCCAGGAATTGTGGCAGTCCTCATTGCAGTCCTCATTACTTTCAGGACTGCCACAATTTCTGGCAGACCTCATTATCTTTTATACCTACCACTTGGATAGCCCTGAGTAATTTTTTCAGTGATAAACTTGTAAATAATGAAAAACTATCATTGGACAGTCTCTGATAAAAAAAAACTGTGCCCTTATAATTAGCCTTCTGAAAAGATAGGTTGGGTTGGGTCTAGCCTGTACCATGCTTCCCTTCACCTACCTCCCACATTGGGTTGGGTCTTCCTTTTTATTTCTTGGAAAACAAGAAGAAAAAACAGACGTCCCCATTGACCAATCCAAAGTCTTTATATAGCAAAATAACCCAATGCTGCAAACCAAAAAAATAACCCCCGATTTTATTTTGTGGTTGAGGAGAGAGAAAGGGAGAGAGATGTCAACAACTATAACAAACCTGTACTCGATGCAAGAAGCCTCCCAGCACAACACCAAGGAGGACTGCTGGATAGTCATTGATGGCAAGGTATATACACAAATTAATTTAGGGTCATGGGGTTGATTGGGCTTTTCTTCTTTTTTAATTTTTAATTTTTAATTTTTTTTATCTATCTTCATTTATTACAGTACATCGATGAGTTTCTTTGCAAATTAATTCTTGGGTTCCTTTTAGATTTGTAATGTTTGAGTTGTGGATGGGGGTTTCAGAAACCCTTTCGATATTTGTAGCTGTAGTTGTTTAATTTTGCTCATCATTACATCTTCAGTTCATTATTGTCTTCATTTGTTATCTCTTGTTTGTCTTCATAAATTGATGGATCTATGATACCTTCCTTTGGGTATGTTATTATTAATTGATAGGTTCTTTAGTTTTAGGGTCTCGTATAATATTCAAATTTTGCGTTTATATTTCTATATTGTCCAGAAGAGGGTTTGGCTTTCGTCTTGACGGTTGACTTGGATGACCATTAGATTTCGTTTATGTCTCCATAGTATTCAAAATTTTCGTTTAGTTCTATGGTCTCGTATAATATTCAAAATTTGCGTTTACGTCGGTCACCCCAAGTCCAGTCCACCGTCAGGACGGGACCCAAACCCTCTTCTTGACAATACGGAGAACTAAATAAAATTTCGAATATTATACGAGACCCTAGAACTAAATAACCCTTAATGGATTGGTAAGTACTGAATCGGATAATTTTAGGGGATTATGGAGTTACCCTTCTCATTCAAAAAGTTGGAACTGCATAGAAAATTTTGATACACAAACGTTAACGCAATTGGAACTGCATAGAAAATTTAGTTGTTGCTTTCTGCATAGAGAGTATCGATGAAACAATAAGTACCCATTACTATTATCTCACCCTTCTCATTCAAAAAGTTCCTCAAGTAGTAGAGGATTTTGCAGGGTTGGTTATTTGGTTACAAGACCTTGATACACCTTACGTGTCGCCTGAATTTTGAGGTTTTATTGTCTCTCGCTAGTGTGGCAGAGACTCATTTAAATCTGATGTCGGGTTTTGTGGTAAAATCTCTCATTAACTCCATTCAAACTCATCAGGATTCCTCCACTCCCTCTTCTTCTTTGAGCTCTGGTGCTTTCCTTCTCGGTGGCCTACTCTCTGTCTGTAATATGAAAGAGATAGTATATGTCCTGTATTTTAGCCTGTAGTGCATCTAATACTTCGTATTGGTCATGCTTTTCCTTGTCTGAGAGATAGGTAGTGGGCTATTTACACCTGTGTCACTGCTTGTTGATCAATGTGCACTTTCTTCTGCAAAGTTATCTTCTTGTTGATCAATGTGCACCTCCGTCACAAATTGATGTGCATTAAAGTAGGTCTTGTTTGGTTATACTACTCACTACAGCTGCATGCAAGACCAACTACATAAGCTAATGCATTAATATAGCACCTGCTTTTTATGGGAGGCTTCTGCATTTCCCTTTTCCGTGGATTTTTATGTACGCTCTAAGTATCCTATCCTCTTCTGCAGTCCAAGCTCCAATATTGAGCTCTTCTGAGCAGCAAGGCTTCCCACCCATCTTGACTGAAGCTCAGAGAAGTGGTGACATCACTTAACACAATTTGGTTAGGAAGCCTCAAGCCTAGAGGGTTAATTCCTCCACGCTCTTGATCTCTTATGTTGAAGTGTTTTCAATAGTTTGGGATGATTGCTATTTTCTAAAGTCCAAAGAGGACTCTAATCACATGTGAGAATTTGGGTTTTATACATGCTAGATTCAAAATGCATCAGAATATTGATGCCATGAGCGAAGCATCAATTCCAGAGGATCTAGATTAGGATCACATCATAAGCTTAATGCAGAACCGAGTAGTGGTCCTTTTAGTTTTCCTAGTCACAACTTTTCTGACATCCAACCAGATTCATATGTATTTATGACAATCTCTTGTCAAACCAACCTACCCTTCAACTGAAGTCTAAAATCTTCTATATTAGACAACTAAAAAGGATGATCATGTTTGCATGTTGTTAATCATTTGCAGCTTTTTGTTGAAAGTGTTATCTGGTGTGGTTCAGGCTTTCAAGTCCAATATGTTCGTAAAATAGGAGCAAATGCATTAGTGAAGTGCATGGCTCAACATTAACTTGATTCTGTTCACTTATTTATAAAATCAAGCTTAAGCTTGATTTTTAGCTTTTATTATTAATTTTATTAACAAGCCAAGGTTGAGTCATACTGAGCCAGACTCATTTAAGTTCAAGTGAAGTTCTATTTAGTTGCCTTTTGTTTTTGTTATGGATGCTTCTGGTTAGATTTTCATCTCCTCCTAAACTGAAGTCTGACATAGTGACATATATGACCTATCTAGATGAAGGTTTGTGCATGTTTGAACTTGAGACACATTTAAGTTTAAGTTCTATTTTTGTTTCTGCTATGGATGGTTCTGGTTAGATTTTCATTTTCTCCGAAAACTGAAGTCATATATGACTTATCTACATGATGCTTTGTGCATGTTTGAACTTTACATTAGTATTCACCAACTAAGTCTATAGAAAGCTTTGACCAACTAAACCTATAGAAAGCGGTTAGAAAACTAAGGCCATCTCCAGTGGGGGTTTCTATCTTCCCTATTTCTATGGAAGAAATCCATTTTAGAAAAAACCTCTCCCAATGATGGTTTCTGTCATCATTTCTATCCTAGGCAGCAACGACGTAAGATGGAAAATTTCTTTGAGGGTTTCTACATGTAGAAACTCAGAGAAATTCTCCATCTCTCATGACAATTATTATTGGGCCCCACACCATTAAATTGATCCTTTTATTTTGTGACACCTAGGATAGAAATGGAGAACCATTGGAGAGTATTTTTTTGGTTTGTACATTTTTTATGTAGAAACTCTTACAACTAGGATATAAATCTCCTCAAAGTACAATGCCAAGTAGGATAGAAACTCAATTTTAGAAATCACCATTGGAGGTGGCCTAAGGAATTCCAACCTTTGCCCAATGATTAAAGTATATTTTCAGATATATTATAAAAGGAGTTCTAGAATGTAATATAAAACTCGAACTAAGTTTAAGATTGAATTCATCATGTTTACACTATAATTAGAAAGGGACCCCATGTAGGAAAAGAAAAATACATACGAAGGCTATGTAGAGGGCCTACTTCTCCTGTTTCTTCTGCCATATATGCAAAAAAAATGTACATTGAAATTGGGCTACATTATAACTTGATACACTCAACTATTCAAGTTTTTCAACTTGATACCCTTAAATTTGATAGGTATCAACTTGATGCCCTAAAAAATAAAAATGATGAAACTACCCCCTTCCCCACCCAACCCCTCCTCCCACCTGGCAGCCCTCTCCCCCAGTTGCACCACCCCTACACCGCCCCTCCCCTGTGTCGTGCCCCCAACCCCGCCCCCGCCCCCGCCCCCCTTCTCTCCGTGCGCTGCACCCCTAACCCGTCCCCCCTCTCTGCCACACGGTGCCGCTTCTGCCGCCGGCGCAGAGGGGGGGGGGGATTGGGGTAGCGGCACGGGGGGTGGTGGGTGGGGGGAGGCGGTGGCGCGGGGGTGGTGCAGCCGGGGCGGGGAGAGGGCTGCCTAGTGAGGGTATCAAGTTGTAATTTAGCCTTGAAATTGATTGAGAATTTAGGAAAAGGGAAAGAAACAAGGGAATAAGGAAAATTTTGACCAGATTGAGAATAGAGAAAGAAACAAGGGAATAGTAACAGTCAAAGGGAAATAAACATTGCTCATTTTACTTTGGGATTGAGGATCCTTGTGGGGTGTCTAGTGCAGTCCTTGACTTATGGAATATCAGTAACAGTTCAAAATTGGATTTATTCCAAGAGAGAACAGTAATTTGTCCACTTCTAGTTGCAATGCTTTTGATAACTCAGCGCATTTGGCTCAACATGTGTGGAAAATTTCATTATTTTCCCCTTGAGATTATATCATTTAGAAAAAGTTTTTAGAATGTCTTGCTTCCTTAGCAATATTATTGTGTAGTGAATTACCCAGTATCCTCCCTCTAGGGATGGAGAAGTCCACCTCAAATGGGTACCAACCATCCAGCCAGATGAAAAGATTGGTCGATTGGCCCTACTTATTTACCAGAACTCTTGTTATAGTTGTATTAGGCTTATTTACCAGAACTCTTGCTATAGTTGTATTAGGCCTAGTATGAAGTACAATAGGCGGGCAATATTAGGTTCGAAACATCGGGATCAAAATCTGGGTTGTACTCTTCCTATGAGTATCAGAGTATCGGTATCAGCGGTATGAGCACTTTCGGATTAATAGATCGTAGTATCGGGGGTTCTTCATTTCAGATGTATAAAAAATCTGGAAACATATTTGATACATTTAGACATAATTGAATATAGAGAAATTTTGAGTTGTCCCCCACTTGTTTTACCATAATTGAATGTGCACCCCATCGAATACCATAATGCATGAAACCCCCCACTTTTAGTCATTTACGGTTTCCGTTAAAAGTGGGGATTTCATGCATTATGGTAATTCGGTGGGGTGCACGTTGAATTATGATAAAATAAGTGGGGGACAACTCAAAATTTCTCTTGAATATATTGTATGTTGTTTCTTGATATTTTTAAATAAAATAATATTTCACTTGCAATAGATATTGTTGTTTATTTACTGCCTTTAGACATAGTTCAACCACAATGAATAATTTAGAATGGAATAATACTAATATGTACGAATGTTATGAATTTATAAATATACAACTTCGACAAAAGATAATAGTTACAATTTATCAATAATGAATCTTATCGATGTACTATATCATTGTCAATATTCGGCAAAACTTAATCATGGTGTTTGACACTATTTTCAATACTAGTATCTTTTTCATTCAATTTTTCTCAATCTAATTGACCGAGAGATCCTCAAAGTCTATATCGGTAGCGGTCCGAATCTAATCGTGACATGCCAAACCTGATACGTATCGGCCGTATCATATCGGTATTGGCCGATACCGTGAACTATGGGGCATATATTGTTGTTAACTTAGTTAAGTTGGAGACCACAAAATAGTGAGTCTATCTCCTTTGGACGAGTTAACATGACAAACCCTTAATCCTCTGTTATCTGCACTAATGAAGCACTGAAAGGACTGCATTTGTCACTTATAAGATGGATTGTATCAATAAATTGTAGCCTACTTTGCTAACTGGATTAGAAAATGCTAGTTTGCGAGGCTTAAAATCTCGTTCTTTTGATTTGCTGCAGGTATATGATGTGACTCAGTATCTGGATGACCACCCTGGTGGAGATGATGTTCTTCTTTCTGCAACCGGTATCTCTCTTACCATGCATCTTCTCTAAATGTAGACTACATGTCGGGTTCCAAGTTTCCGATTATTTGTGTTGTCGTTGTTCTCATCTTTATGTTCGATTCTGTGAAGGGAAGGACTCTACTGAAGATTTTGAAGATGCTGGGCACAGTAAAGATGCTAGAGAGCTCATGAAACAGTATGCCATTGGGGAGCTAGACGCATCCCCTCCCGCCATTGCTGAGCTGGAGATATTCACAAAGGAAGAAGAACCTTCGAGTCTCACCCATAAGCTTATGGACATCACGGCACAGTACTGGACATACCCCGCAGCCGCCCTGGGGGTCTCGGTGGTAGTAGCAGCCCTCTTTTACGCCCGTAAAAAGTAAACTTTGCTTAGAAGAAAGCCAGAAGGCCATAATTTTATTCTTATCCAAACTTTTTGGATACAATAGCACTCGGATCATTCATTCAACTCGACATTAGATTCTTAATTCGAGAGACCTAGAGGAAGCATTTTGTTACAAGATTTACAAATTGAACTTGTTATGGACTAGCACGGATGATTTATGTTAGATGTGTTTTGCTCAATGCGTATTGGTGTTAGTGAATAAGCTTTCAGTAGGCATGATTTCAGTATGTGTTGGCCGACAAACTTTTGGAAGCCATGTTGTCTGTGCCTGAGAAGAACTGGGTTGTGGTGATATTTGTTGGATTTTTATTATATACTGTCGTAGTAGTCTCCACAAGATGGTTATGGTTGTCATGTGTCCATAGTCTCTCCTTGTGTTGCCACCCCTAACTTCATCTATCAGACATTCAATGCTGACCTTCACCATATCCTCTTGTTTGTCTCCTCCTTCTAGGACCTAAGGGTTGTTATTGCTGGGACGTGATTTTTCGATGAAAATCTGATTTATGCAACACTTCGAAGAAGGTGCACGACAGAGATCCCAGAGGATTCAGAGAAACGAAATCAATTGTAAACTTCGAAGAAGATACAAAAGAATTCGTAATAGCAGCAGCGAAAGTCCACTAACTTTTTCAGATTAGATATGAAAAGGCTCTCATTCAGAACGAGTTGCAAGTGGAAGAACAGAAGTTGAGATGGACGGAATAAGGAAACAGCCTGCTGGGATGAATGATCACTGGCGCTCAAAGCTTGATTTGTCCCACACGAACAGCTTCTAGGAACCATCAAGTTCGACGGAGAACTTCGGAACACTCTTCTGACTCCTCGGATGGTGCAGACTCGCTCTGTTTCTCTCTTCTCTGCTCGTAACTCTGGAGAATTTTCGCAAGAAAATTATGAACTGTGTTCTGAGAGATAGGGAGAGGAGAGAAACATATATAGGTGCGTCCAGAACGTTTCGTAGCCGTTCAAATCGTGCACAGACACGACTGCGCCAATTGACGCACAACGCGTGCCATTTGCGCGACATGCGCTGATTGCGCACACGCGCACCCGCTGCGCCAACTGCGCAAACGCTCACCCGCTGCGCAAACGCACACACGCGCACTGCGCGCAAACTGCAGCGCAAACGGACGCGCGATCAGCTTCGCAGAGGCTCGTGCAACGAGCGCAACTTAAATACAATATACGCCTAGCAACGATGCTGACGTGTTAAGTGCGTCAACAAAATGCCATATTACGCCTCATGAGTCCAAGTCGCGCTTAGCTCCAAAGGAAATTAATCCAAGAGCAAAGCATTAATGATTTAATACGGAATCTTAACCTTAAGTAAAATTACCCACATGGTTTTCTCCTTAGGTTCACCATCACATGTGCATGTCTTAACAGTACACCAAGTATATATTGAGATACACTTCATGGTGCATTTTCGATAGAAGACTAAATACTAGGCATGAAAGAAAGCAAGCTCTCTTCACATGTCAAGGAATAAGCACCAACAAGGGTAACTCTCGATCTTCCTCCCTCCGCTCCCTCTTCGCTTGCTGCTCACCAGCCCTTCTGTTTGGAGTACAGGTGGGAGACGAAGGGCAGCGGGGGCCTGCTCAGCGTTCGCGCCCCCTCCATCTTCGCATCCTTCCAACATAGGATGAATGTGTGACCTAAGAGGTTGAATAGTGAACTTGAAAGAAGCTTACGTTTTCTTGGGTTACAAAGGTTTTGAGTAATTCTGAATGTTATGAAGGTCGTATTACCAGACAGAACCCATATTTCCGTTTCTGATGTAATGCATATTTAAACATCCGAAATTCACTTCTTCAAAGAATATACATGTTGTATATATTATGTCATCCTTGGTTACTTTAAACTGACCTCCAGGACTGAATTCAAATGTAATGAACGCAATGCAATTAACTATATTTATAGTGTTCACAAAAGCAAAAAAACTATATTTATAGTCGACAAGCTTTGGGCTTTTTTTTCCCTCAGTCAAGGCGATGCCACTGTGTGGTATCTTTGGCTAAGATTTTGTTTTGATTGCATTAGGTCTCATTTGGTTTGCGGAAAGGAAAGAAAAGGAAATCAATTCCTTGGTATTTTTGTTTCCTTTGGAAAATTATATAAATGCCAAAAAAATGGACGGAAAAGTGAATACTTAAAGGTGGGAGAGTGAATCCTTGTCTGGATAGATGAGACTATTTTTTTCCTAATTTTCTTTCCATTGGGAATTACTCTCATTCTTCATCAATTCTTTTGGCACCCTGACATAAGAAAGGAATGGCTTTCCTTTTCCAATCCCATGATTACATCAAATGCCCATTTTCCTGAATGTAGTTTACATCAAATGCCCAATTTCCTGAATGTAGTCGAGGTTGATTGGAAAAAGAGGAAGATAATAATGTCTTTTGTTCTTTAACCCGCAGTTGTTGTTAGTACCGAGGCACAATTTTCGATGGAAAATTCTGAAACTGAAACAATTGTACACACAACGTTTCAAATGCAGCACCTTAAAGAAGATGTGCAACAGAGATCCTGGAGGATTCTGAATTACGAGGATCTAAAAAGATTCTACGTAATACACAAAAAATCTAAAGAGACTTTGTGCAAGCAACTATCGGCAGTAGAGCTTCTAAAAAGAAGTTACTGTAAAAGACAACAGCAGTGATGACAGGCGAGAATGAGATGCTGGGGTGAATGAACCACCGTTGCTCAAAGCTTTATTCGCCCCACACGAGCACGAACAGCTTCCAGGAACCAGCAAGTTCACGAAGAACTTCTGGAACGCTCGTAAGTCAATATTTGAGACTTGAACGGGCTTCCTGGACTTAACAGACTCCCTCAACTCTCTTCTTGGTGCATCTTTCAAAGGAGGCCAAGGGGCTCTATTTATAGAGTGGAGTTGAGACTTCACCTCTTCTCCTATCCGATGTGGGACTAAAATACCAATATTCAAAAATAGAGTTTGATATTTTAGATCATCCCACAATCAGCATAGAAGTGTGCCAGTCCACGCCTACCCCCCGAACACTCCCGTGCATGCACGAGACATCCTGGAGTCCGTGTCCGAGTCCGAGTCCGCACAACAAAAATTAACTTGCATCTTTGTTGGATTTAATCATTTTTCCTTCTAGGAAAATACTTCCACATGGCACAAACTTGTGCTCCACTACACCTCATGTGCACACCTCAACACAAGCAATGCATTATATTGAGATACTCACCATTTGGTGTAGCCGATGTGGGACTATCTTTTCTAGTCCAAAGGCAAAAATACCAACAATCTCCCACATATCTCAATATATAGGTTGAGCGTTCCCCACAGTTACTGCCCATCATGCATTAGGAGAGATGTCGCTACGACTTGAATCTTCCCGCATAGGTTAAATAACAGCATGATACAAGAATGGACTAAGCCTTGAATTCTGCACCATAACTACAATTCTTCCTACTCACATAATGACATCAACTGTGCTTCTGGCTGCACATTGAAGGTCTTGTGCCAGCCTGGTTTCAGTGTATAATTTTTGGGCGTCTACAAGTTTACCCTCAAGAGACGGCCTGATATCTCTGTCCATACACTATAGGTGAGTTCTTTATAAAGAGTCATGGCATGAAGCATTGCGCTTCTTTGCGATGCTACGCCGCTATGACATGGCTTAAAGCCGAGGCTTTACCCCACCTGGGTACCTCATCGTAGTGTCATACTACTGTAGCATGAGGTCACAGGCCTTTTTGTAGTGCCAAACTACCCAGCATGAAGCCTTGCGCTTCCGTGCGGTGTTACGCCGCTATGACATGGCTCGCAAAGCCGAGGCTTTACCCTACCTGGTACCTCTTCGTGGTGTCATGCCACTGTAACATGAGAACATCGTCCTCTTTGTAGTGCTGTCTACTTCTCTTTATTACGATTATCATACAGCATTAGGCTACCTGCCTATTTGCGGTGCTACTCCGCTGTGACTTGGCTTACAAAGCCGAGGCATTACCCCTACCTGGGAACCTCATGGTGGAGTCACCCTACTGTAGCATGGAGTTACACTCCTTATAGTGTTGCGCTACCGTGCTTCCTGTAAAGCACTCCAGGCATTCACTCTGCCTGAGAACTCATTAAGGCATTTAAGCCAACCTTCCCACAAAAACCGTTTTTCGCAGAAAATAATAGTAGACAACAGTGGTTATAGGTCCGTAACCTCTCCATGTCCAATAGAACATGTACCCACCGTTCCTGATATTCTTCCGATTAGTGGTCCTCCCTTGAACCAAAAGCTAGATGCCTAGTAGATAAATCTTTGAACTAATAGCATAAAACTTTATGGTAGGAATACAATAATATAATATCAGAATGCCTTCAAGCCCATTTTACAAGTTGTGTCATCGACCAACTGGCGCTTGAGGCCCTTGGTGAACGGATCCGCCAGGTTCTCCTGACTCCGAACATCAATCACTGCAATAACACCTCTCTTGATAAGATCGTGTATTGCTCTGTGCTTCAACCGCACCGTTCTCTTCTTCCCGTTGAAGAGTTCATTTGATGCCACTGCTGCCGCCTGGTTGTCACAGTATATCGGTATTGCCGGTATCTGAGCCCCAACCACCGGAAGATCATACATGAGCTCCCGAAGCCACTCTGCTTCATCTGCAGCAGCATCCAATGCAAAGAATTCAGATTCCATGGAGGAGCGAGATAACATAGTCTGCTTCTTCGACTTCCACGATATAGCAGCTCCGCCCATGGCGAATACGAATCCACCTGTGGAATACTCGCTCTCCATATCTGAACACCAGCTAGCATCACTGAAGCCTTCCACTACTGACGGATCTCCGCTGTAGAAAAGTGCATATGTCTGAGTTTTCTTGAGATATCTCATAACACGCTTCACAGCTTTCCAGTGCTCAACGCCTGGATTGCTAGTGAACCGACTCAGCATTCCCACTGCAAAAGCTATGTCAGGCCTTGTGGCAGTAGTAGCGTACATCAAGCTTCCGATAACGCTAGCGTACTCCAACTGCCTGACGCTTTCCCTCGAATTTGGCTCCAGCTTCTGATCACTCCGGTACGGTGTATCAATAAAAGGAAGAACTTGATACCCGTAGCGAGTGAGCATCTTCTCAATATAATGAGATTGTGACAGCGCTATTCCAGTGCCAGTCCGGATGATCTTGAGCCCCAAGATTACGTCGGCATCCCCCAAGTCCTTCATACTGAACTTGGTCGAGAGGAATTTCTTTTTCTCTGTGACGCAGCTTAAATCCGTACCTAGGATTAGCATATCGTCCACGTAAAAACATACGATTACTCCTCTTCCGTCAGCAAACTTCGTATAGACACACTTGTCTGTTTCACTGACCCTGTAGCCATTTGACCTTATCACCTTGTCAAACTTCTCATGCCACATTTTGGGAGCTTGTTTCAAACTATACAGAGACTTCATCAACTTGCAGACTTTGTCTTCCAGACCTCTGACGACAAAACCTTCTGGTTGTTGCATGTAGATCTCTTCGGTCAGCTTGCCATTAAGGAATGCCGTTTTCACATCCATTTGATATATCACCAGCTTGTGTATTGCTGCTAGAGCAATTAACAATCTGATGGTTATCATCCGAGCTACTGGAGCATAAGTGTCAAAGTAGTCGATCCTCTGCTTCTAAGAAAACCCCTTGGCCACTAGCCTGGCCTTGAACTTGTCAATGGTTCCATCTGCTTTCATCTTCTTCTTGAAGATCTATTTGCATCCGATGGGTCTTGCTCCTTCTGGCAGGTCAACCAATACCCATGTGTTGTTGGAGGTGATTGAGTCAATCTCGTTGTCTATCGCCTCCTTCCAGAATACAGCATCTCTGGTCTTCATCGCCTCATCATAGGTAAGCGGATCTGCTTCCACATGATAGGTGACGAAGTCATCTCCGAAGTCTTTCGGCCTTCTCGTTCGCTTAGTTGACGGCTCAGCGAGTTCTGGTTCAGCTGGTGTCTCCTTGACGACAGCTTCATCTTGGACTACTGGTTCATTAAAGACTTATGTCTGCTTTGTACCCTCATCATTCTCCGGAAGATCCGTGAGAACAATATTATTGTGTTTTGCAAACTTGTCTTCAAAGTATTCAGCATCGCGAGATTCGATGATATGGTTTGACTCGATATCAAGGAATCTCCGAGCATCACTCTTCTCGGCATACCCCAAGAAGATCGCCTTCGTAGTCCTTGTCCCCAGCTTCTGAATCTTCAGATCCGGGAGCTTCACATAAGCCAGACACCCCCACACTCGAATGATATTCAAGTTAGGTCTGACTTTGAACCAGAGTTCATGAGGAGTTATGTCGGAAGTTGCATATGGCACTCTGTTCAGAATGAACGTTGCCGTTAGTACAGCTTCTCCCCAGTAACACTTTGGAAGACCCGCAGTCAACAGCATGGAGTTCATCATCTCTGTCAACGTTCTGTTCTTCCTTTCTGCTACTTCCGTTGGATTGAGGAGAGTACGGAGCCGTTGTCTCATTGATGATTCCATGTTCTTTGCAGAATGATAAGAATTCATGAGACCGATACTCCCCGCCTCGATCACTCCTTAACCTCTTGAGTTGTTGTCCAGTTTGCCGCTCAGCC
This sequence comes from Iris pallida, assembly GCA_029216955.1. Classification (NCBI taxonomy): domain Eukaryota; kingdom Viridiplantae; phylum Streptophyta; class Magnoliopsida; order Asparagales; family Iridaceae; genus Iris; species Iris pallida. Next base: position 11,009,963 of record JANAVB010041419.1, on the reverse strand, counting down.
TTGGCCCTGAACTCCTTGAACTTCTCGAATGCTTCGTCTTTAGACTTGAGCAAGTAGACGAAAGCATACTTTGAGAAGTCATCGATGAAAGTAATAAAATACTTTATCCCGGCCTTTGTAGAGAATTATTTGAAGTCACAGATATCTGAGTGAACCAACTCCAGAAGATCTGTGCTTCGATGGACCCTGTGAAAGGGTTTCCTTATAATCTTCGTCTGAGCACATACTTCGCATTTCTCTACCTTATCCCCACACTTGGAGATAAGTCCTAGACTAGACATTCTGTTAATCCTTTTACAATGAACATGTCCTAGCCTATTATGCCACAACTCAAGAGAATAATCAAAAAAAGTGATTGCATTTATATTATCATGCTGGGTTACAACAAGCTGAATCTTGTACATTCCTTCAGTTTGGAAAGCTTTTCCGAAGAATGTACCCTTCTTGGACATCACCAACTGGCCAGCATTGATGTCCATCCTCAAGCCTGCGTTGCAGAACAGACTTCCAGAGATCAGGTTCTTAACAATTACTGGAACATGCTTCACACCTTGAAGCGTCAGAGTGTTCTCCGATGTGAGTTTCAGCTCCACCATCCCGATCCCCAGTACTTCAGCTTGTGCCTGGTTTGCTATTATGACCTTCTCTGAAGTTGGCTCATAAGAGACGAACCAGTCTTTGTCTGAACAGACATGGTAGGTCGCACCAGTGTCTATCCACCAGTCCAAGTCAGCCCCCACAGTTGCAACCTGTGCTATCATGGCAACTAGATTAGTAATCATAGAAACCTTACTAGGCTCACCTTGTTCTTTGGGCTTGGACTTGCATTCGGATTTGTAGTGGCCCTTCTTGCCACAATTGAAGCAAGTCACATGGGACTTGGACTTCTGCTGCTTGAAAGCAGGACCCTTCACTTTCAGATTCGTGAAGTCCTTCTTTTTGCGATGAGAAGCAGCCTGCTTTCCCTGGTACTCTCTGGTTTAGACCAGATTTGCCTTCGCCAGTTGTTTGGACAGAGTATCCATCTTCTGTTGAGAGCGCATCTCGTCCTCAATATGGATCTCTTGCAAGAAATCTTCCAAGCTAATTTCCATCTTCTTTCGATGCATTATTGCATAGAAGTTGCTCCATTCTGTAGGAAGTTTCGCGACGATCCCTCCAACGACAAACTTGTCGACGAGGGGCATGTTCTCGTCTTCTAGTTTCTGACGCAACTTCAGAAACTCCTTCACTTGGGGCAGCATCGCCTTCTCGTCTTCGAAGGTCCACTTGTGGTATTTTTCTACCATGAAGATCTTGGACCGGTTCTCGTCATCTTCATAGAGCTTTTCCAAGGAGTCCCATATCTCTTTGACAGATGTCTTCTTGGAGTAGGACTCTGCCAGAGAGTCTTCCATGGAATTGAGTATCAGTAGTTTGCATATACTGTTTTCTCTCTTCCACTTTGCTTGCTTGGTCGTAGCAGCGGCCACAGCCGCAGCAGATCCAGTGGTTGGAACGATCGGTTCTTCTTCTGACAGCACGTGATCAACATTCACGAGTTGAAGATTTAAAGTGACCTTTCGTCTCCATATCTGGAAGTGTTCGCCATCAAATTTTTCCAACTTGTTAAAGCCGGTATCGATGAGCGAAGCACGAGAATTATCCATCTTCTCAATAAAGCTTTGAGATTGTTAGTGCCGAGGCACAATTTTCGATAGAAAATTCTGAAACTGAAACAATTGTACACACAATATTTCAAATGCAGCACCTTAAAGAAGATGTGCAACAGAGATCCTGGAGGATTCTGAATTACGAGGATCTAAAAAGATTCTACGTAATACACAAAAAATCTATAAAGAGACTTTGTGCAAGCAACTATCGGCAGTAGAGCGTCTAAAAAGAAGTTACTGTAAAAGGCAACAGCAGTGATGACAGGCGAGAATGAGATGCTGGGGTGAATGAACCACCGTTGCTCAAAGCTTTATTCGCCCCACACGAACACGAACAGCTTCCAGGAACCAGCAAGTTCACGAAGAACTTCTGGAACGCTCGTAAGTCAATATTTGAGACTTGAACGGGCTTCCTGGACTTAACAGACTCCCTCAACTCTCTTCTTGGTGCATCTTTCAAAGGAGGCCAAGGGGCTCTATTTATAGAGTGGAGTTGAGACTTCACCTCTTCTCCTATCCGATGTGGGACTAAAATACCAATACTCAAAAATAGAGTTTGATATTTTAGATCATCCCACAATCAGCATAGAAGTGTGCCAGCCCACGCCTACCCCCCGAACACTTCCGTGCATGCACGAGACATCCTGGAGTCCGTGTCCGAGTCCGAGTCCGCACAACAAAAATTAACTTGAATCCTTGTTGTATTTAATCCTTTTTCCTTCTAGGAAAATACTTCCACATGGCACAAACTTGTGCTCCACTACACCTCATGTGCACACCTCAACACAAGCAATGCATTATATTGAGATACTCACCATTTGGTATAGCCGAAGTGGGACTATCTTTTCTAGTCCAAAGGCAAAAACACCAACAGTTGTTTATACTTAATTTCAGTAGACAAGATTAGTGTAGAGTTTCTTCTTTGCGGAAAGAACAGAGGATATATAGGATCCAAACTGTCAAAGTATTGCTTATTATAAACCTAACCATTAGAGCATCTCCAACCCTATTGTCTTATTTTGTGTTGTGAATCTTAGGTGGCATGGGACACAAGACAATGTCTTGTATAGGTGGCAAAATTATATTCACAAATGACAATGAATTTGAAAATTCATCTCCAATGCAAAAGTATTGAGAAGACAATACAAATAATTTTTACAACTTCCAAGACAACTTTTACTCTTCTACTTCTTTTTATAAACATTTTTATTCACAAATGATGATGTGGACATAAAGACATTGTGAAGTGCATTGTCTAGATCTAGACAACCTTCACATTGTCTTTGTCATGTCATTGTCATGTCAACTCCACACTTTATTTCACATTTGCATTGGAGAAGTACTTTTAGAAAAATTGGTTATCATTCCTATGTGGCAACCATTTTTTTAAAACTCACAATAGGGTTGGAGATGCTCTTATAAAGGAACTAGGATAGAATCCAAATCATGTTAAAGAAACCATGTCATACGATTTGGCCTCCCATTGTTGAAGTTAGCTTCATACCATATTTAAATCTATACTTCATATTACTAACAAAAATATTATTTGTCTCCAAAAAAATTTGGATGATGTCACGACCCGTTACCCAAATTGTTGGGCCGGGCCGAGCCATGTCCAGCCTACGCTTAAGATAAAGCGCAGTAAGCTGTTCTAGAGATAACAAGATAAGACTAAATGTGCTAACAATTCTATAAGTGAAGAAGAATCATAAATGCTCCAAACACAAAAGTCGTCTCATATATAGAAATAAGTCCAAAGTACAAGTCTGAAATGTAAAACTGGATACATGTCCAGTTACAAAATGATAGAGTCTAATACATGACTACACTAAGTATCCCAAGCAGCTAAGCAAACTAGACGAGTCTCCCCGCAGGAACATCCTCGTATGGCAAAACCGGGTCCTCGGCAGTGACTCCATAATACGAATCACAGAGCAACTCCTCCTCAGTAAGTATACCTACAACGTTATCCTGTCAGGACGGGAGCAAGTACAACCTCTACAACTAAAGTACTGAACATATAATGAAAGAGATGTACAACGATAAATATGGTGTGATGAGTCTATAAAACAAGAAATACTGAAAATATGGCCTCATGGTACAACTGGGATCAAGTATCAAAGTAACATAGGGAACATGGCATATCATGGTTTAATTGGTTCTTTTTGGAAATGACAACATATAGTTTAAAAGTTTAAAACCGTAGCATGTACGTGAATCGGTCAATAGGTAGCAGGATGTACTGCGGCACATATCTGGCATGCAGATACGTGCACGAGCGGCATCGGTGTATATCCATACACAAACGCGAGATCAGAACATACGGCAAGGGTACATATAGAATGTCACCGAGCGCGGTAAATACATACGATAAGGGTCACGTTCACGTACAATACTAACAGTTCCCCCTTAACCCGTTATTTAAACATGTGAGAGATTCGAGAATGGTAAAAACATGTGAATACTCAGAGCAGTCTAAAGCATAGTAAAACTTGTACTGAGAACCCGTAAGAAGCATGTGAAGGTATAAGAGCTGTACTAAACATGGCCGGTACTGAAAGTGATACAACTTGTGAAGACATAACTTGCTACCTCAAGGATCAGTCTTTTAACAGGGTTAATACAGGTTCTAGCATTAAAAGACAGTAATTGAGTATGTAGATGTACTTGCCTCTAGCAAAACAAGCTGCGATAAAAGTGCTATAGATGTCCAGTAACTCGTCACTGTAGCAATAAATACAATAAACTTAGTTTTTACACTAAGCTAAAATACTAGATCGCTAAACTGGTATGACACGACTTGTGACTGGGCACCTAGCCAAAATAATGACTTGGCATAGGAGACCAATGTGGGGTGACACACTATGTTAACTAACTTTCTAGGGTCTTTACACTAGTGAGGGGTGGGGTTCAATACGACTAAAACTCCAAATAACACAAAAAGCTACAAGTCGTAATTAATCAGTAAATAAATCAAAAGATCATTGTTTTCTAACAATTTTTAAAGTAGACAAAAAGCCTAGTTTTGCATAAAACAAAGTACCAAAACGATCCTTGCTAACTATAGAAATTTATTATAATTTTTCTGGAATTTATTAACCAGTACAAATATTTTATAAAAATCAGTTTTCCTAAGTATACAGAAAGTGAGTTTTGGTTTCATATGCCAAACTAGTGGCAAAACAGTAATTTAAATACTACAAAAATTATACTAAATTAGCCAACTTAGCAAAGTATCTAAAAACTATTTTTCCATAATTTTAGCAACACTCTAAGTATTTTTAGAAAATCAAAAACAGCAATGCACACAATAATTAATTATCTGCGTATTTTGTCCATGTATATAATTTGAACCAGAGTTCAAATACAGGACCCAAGGCCATGAATCAAGTCCAATATGACTTGTACAGGTCTTGAATGTGTGAAAACACATTTGAGCCCAAATACCCATGCTAGGCTTGGACATCAAATGGTTGCAGTAATTTAAATATACAGAAAATACTAAGTGGTAGAAATGCAAAATAAATATTAATATTTTAATAAGGTAAAGTTTTACATTTTAACTATAAAAGTATGAACATTATTTTATATAATTATTTTACACTAAGCTAAGTGAAATACATAGGAAATATATATATATAAATATATGGATATTTATATATATAGGAAAATGCTTACTATATTATTGTATATATATATATATATACAAATATATGTATATATACATACATGTAAGAAAATACTTAACTATATAATATATATATATATATATATATATATATATATATATATATATATATATATATATATATACAAAATTAATGTATACATATACATATAATAGTATATATATAATAATATATATACACAAGAAAATATATAAATATATATGTATACATAATACATATATATATGTATATATACATAGAATAATAAAATACAAGAGAATAAAGTATATATACAATCATACATAAGAAGAACAGTAGGTATATATACTAAAATACAGTATATATAAATATATATACATATATACATATAAATATATATATATACATATATATATATAAAAGAAAAAAAAGAAAAAGAAAAAGGAAAAAGAAAAGAAAAAGAAAAGGAAAATACACAGCAAGGGGGGGGTTCGAACTCGGGTCAGCGGGGGGGGGTTTTTAAGCGGGTCGGGCTGGCCAGGGGGTCAGCCCGTGGGTCGTGTTAGAGTTAGGATTTAGATTAGTTTTGTTTCTGTTTTAGGTTAGAATAATAATAAAAAAAAAATATAAAATCGGCCCTGTGTCCTGACAGTTAGGGACACAGGGTTTTCTCGTGTCCGTGCTTTGCACGACACGCACGACACGAGTTTCACGTGTCCAGACTCACCACTAAGTTGCTCGTGTCCAGGCGAACGGTACGCGCGAGTTCGAGACACGCACGACACGAAGTTGGGACTGCAACTTACGTGTCCGAGGTTTGAGGGGAGTTTCGAGGCGGCGAACGGCGAAGAACGGCGTCGGGGTCGGGGCGCTCCGGTGGCGCTGCGTCCAGCACGTCAGGGCGAACCGATTGGTGGTGGTGGTTCACGGCGAGGTCGTCGGGATGGGGAGAACGGGGTTCGTCGGAGCTAGGGTTCCGGCGAGGGTGATTGGGGAAGAAAGGGGGTCTGGGGTGGTCGTGATGGTCGGGTAGGGTTAGGGTTTGGTCTGGGGAGCAAGGTGGGGGGTTAAATAGGGTCTCTGGGCGGTGGAAAGTCGGTCGGGACGTGGGGGGGGCAGCTGGCCGGTCGTCGGCAGCTGTCCGGTCGTCGGGGTTAGGTTAGGGTAAATTACAGTAGGGTCCCCTAGAATTAGGAAATTACAATTAGGTCCCTAGGGTTTACAAATGCAAATTTGAATTTGCATTCCGCATTAAATAACAATTCATTTATTACAAATCGATATAAAGACAATTCTAGTAATTACAAAACCACATTAAAACAAATTTAAAAATTACAAATTGATATAAAAACAATTCTAATTAATTGCAAAACTTAATTAAAACATTTTAGGAAATTGCAAAATGGTATTTTTGTATTTAAAACTCATTTAAAAATCATTTAAAAATTCTAAAAAATTTCCTAAAAATCATAATAAATATTTTAAGGCTATAAATAATTAATTAGCACTAATTAAAAATGAATTTGAAAAATCAGGGGCTTACAAGTCTTCCCTCCTTGAAAAATTTCGTCCTCGAAATTTACAAGAATTGAAGACCCGACAACATTCTAACATAGCAAGCAAATGCAACAAATGACTAAGGCTACGATCAAAACTAACCTCCCGAAACCTGTTCCGGCTCCGGCTCAAGGACTAGGCTATAAGTCTTCCCCTGGGGTCCCTTGGCTACTGGACAGTCCCGAATCTGATGGATGGCAGATCCACAAACTAAACACTGACCCAACCTCTTCCTACAAACGACGAATTCATGGCCTACCTTCTTGCAGAATGCACAAAAAGTTCCCTTCTGCTGCTGCTGCTGCTGTCGGGGTCCCGGGGCTCTAACTGGCTGGGTCGGGTGATGTGATGTAGGGGAACGGTAAGTCTGCTGGGGTGGCGTCGGTGCTCTCTGCTGGAAAGCCTGACGCTTGGACGGTCCCTTATGGTGTACAGAAGCTGGCCTCTTGCTAGACAGAAGACGCTCCTCAATGCTCCGGGCCAATTCTAGGCTCTGGTAGAGTAGGGTAGTCTGCTCCTGATGGGTTGTTAGGAACCCCTGGATCAGTGTGAGCAGCTGGGTCCCGTCGAGTGTGACGGAAGCCTGGGTGGGTATAGTGATAGGGGGTGGTGGAAGTATCGGGTCCTGCCGGGCCTGGGATGTGGAAGGTGGTATCTGGGTCTGTGGATCTGTGGAGTGGGGGAATGTGGTAGGTAGAGGTGTATCAGTCAACTGGTCAGCTGACTGGACATGGAGGGCCCCATTCTCGGGGGTAACATACTGGGATGAATGAGTAAGCACCATCTAAAATAAAGGTAACAAGGACGTATAAAGGTTTGTCTAAAGTAAGCAATCATAGGCAAGAAAATCTAATTATAATAGCAATCATGTGTTGTATTTCCTATGTTGCAATCCTAGCATTCCTCTAGGTGTTCTAAGCGTCTTCCCTAATGTTGTCTAATTACCTTAAGTTCCTAATTGCAGGCCTGCTTGGTACAATAACGTAACCAAACAGTTTAGTCAGGACCTGCATGGGCCGCCAAAAAAACATGTCACGACCCGTTACCCAAATTGTTGGGCCGGGCCGAGCCATGTCCAGCCTACGCTTAAGATAAAGCGCAGTAAGCTGTTCTAGAGATAACAAGATAAGACTAAATGTGCTAACAATTCTATAAGTGAAGAAGAATCATAAATGCTCCAAACACAAAAGTCGTCTCATATATAGAAATAAGTCCAAAGTACAAGTCTGAAATGTAAAACTGGATACATGTCCAGTTACAAAATGATAGAGTCTAATACATGACTACACTAAGTATCCCAAGCAGCTAAGCAAACTAGACGAGTCTCCCCGCAGGAACATCCTCGTATGGCAAAACCGGGTCCTCGGCAGTGACTCCATAATACGAATCACAGAGCAACTCCTCCTCAGTAAGTATACCTACAACGTTATCCTGTCAGGACGGGAGCAAGTACAACCTCTACAACTAAAGTACTGAACATATAATGAAAGAGATGTACAACGAGAAATATGGTGTGATGAGTCTATAAAACAAGAAATACTGAAAATATGGCCTCATGGTACAACTGGGATCAAGTATCAAAGTAACATAGGGAACATGGCATATCATGGTTTAATTGGTTCTTTTTGGAAATGACAACATATAGTTTAAAAGTTTAAAACCGTAGCATGTACGTGAATCGGTCAATAGGTAGCAGGATGTACTGCGGCACATATCTGGCATGCACATACGTGCACGAGCGGCATCGGTGTATATCCATACACAAACGCGAGATCAGAACATACGGCAAGGGTACATATAGAATGTCACCGAGCGCGGTAAATACATACGATAAGGGTCATGTTCACGTACAATACTAACAGTTCCCCCTTAACCCGTTATTTAAACATGTGAGAGATTCGAGAATGGTAAAAACATGTGAATACTCAGAGCAGTCTAAAGCATAGTAAAACTTGTACTGAGAACCCGTAAGAAGCATGTGAAGGTATAAGAGCTGTACTAAACATGGCCGGTACTGAAAGTGATACAACTTGTGAAGACATAACTTGCTACCTCAAGGATCAGTCTTTTAACAGGGTTAATACAGGTTCTAGCATTAAAAGACAGTAATTGAGTATGTAGATGTACTTGCCTCTAGCAAAACAAGCTGCGATAAAAGTGCTATAGATGTCCAGTAACTCGTCACTGTAGCAATAAATACAATAAACTTAGTTTTTACACTAAGCTAAAATACTAGATCGCTAAACTGGTATGACACGACTTGTGACTGGGCACCTAGCCAAAATAATGACTTGGCATAGGAGACCAATGTGGGGTGACACACTATGTTAACTAACTTTCTAGGGTCTTTACACTAGTGAGGGGTGGGGTTCAATACGACTAAAACTCCAAATAACACAAAAAGCTACAAGTCGTAATTAATCAGTAAATAAATCAAAAGATCATTGTTTTCTAACAATTTTTAAAGTAGACAAAAAGCCTAGTTTTGCATAAAACAAAGTACCAAAACGATCCTTGCTAACTATAGAAATTTATTATAATTTTTCTGGAATTTATTAACCAGTACAAATATTTTATAAAAATCAGTTTTCCTAAGTATACAGAAAGTGAGTTTTGGTTTCATATGCCAAACTAGTGGCAAAACAGTAATTTAAATACTACAAAAATTATACTAAATTAGCCAACTTAGCAAAGTATCTAAAAACTATTTTTCCATAATTTTAGCAACACTCTAAGTATTTTTAGAAAATCAAAAACAGCAATGCACACAATAATTAATTATCTGCGTATTTTGTCCATGTATATAATTTGAACCAGAGTTCAAATACAGGACCCAAGGCCATGAATCAAGTCCAATATGACTTGTACAGGTCTTGAATGTGTGAAAACACATTTGAGCCCAAATACCCATGCTAGGCTTGGACATCAAATGGTTGCAGTAATTTAAATATACAGAAAATACTAAGTGGTAGAAATGCAAAATAAATATTAATATTTTAATAAGGTAAAGTTTTACATTTTAACTATAAAAGTATGAACATTATTTTATATAATTATTTTACACTAAGCTAAGTGAAATACATAGGAAATATATATATATAAATATATGGATATTTATATATATAGGAAAATGCTTACTATATTATTGTATATATATATATATATACAAATATATGTATATACATACATGTAAGAAAATACTTAACTATATAATATATATATATATATATATATATATATATATATATATATATATATATATATATATATATATATATATATATATATATATATATATATATACAAAATTAATGTATACATATACATATAATAGTATATATATAATAATATATATACACAAGAAAATATATAAATATATATGTATACATAATACATATATATATGTATATATACATAGAATAATAAAATACAAGAGAATAAAGTATATATACAATCATACATAAGAAGAACAGTAGGTATATATACTAAAATACAGTATATATAAATATATATACATATATACATATAAATATATATATACATATATATATATAAAAGAAAAAAAAGAAAAAGAAAAAGGAAAAAGAAAAGAAAAAGAAAAGGAAAATACACAGCAAGGGGGGGGGTTCGAACTCGGGTCAGCGGGGGGGGGGGGGGGGGGGGGTTTAAGCTGGTCGGGCTGGCCAGGGGGTCAGCCCGTGGGTCGTGTTAGAGTTAGGATTTAGATTAGTTTTGTTTCTGTTTTAGGTTAGAATAATAATAAAAAAAAAATATAAAATCGGCCCTGTGTCCTGACAGTTAGGGACACAGGGTTTTCTCGTGTCCGTGCTTTGCACGACACGCACGACACGAGTTTCACGTGTCCAGACTCACCACTAAGTTGCTCGTGTCCAGGCGAACGCTACGCGCGAGTTCGAGACACGCACGACACGAAGTTGGGACTGCAACTTACGTGTCCGAGGTTTGAGGGGAGTTTCGAGGCGGCGAACGGCGAGGAACGGCGTCGGGGTCGGGGCGCTCCGGTGGCGCTGCGTCCAGCACGTCAGGGCGAACCGATTGGTGGTGGTGGTTCACGGCGAGGTCGTCGGGATGGGGAGAACGGGGTTCGTCGGAGCTAGGGTTCCGGCGAGGGTGATTGGGGAAGAAAGGGGGTCTGGGGTGGTCGTGATGGTCGGGTAGGGTTAGGGTTTGGTCTGGGGAGCAAGGTGGGGGGTTAAATAGGGTCTCTGGGCGGTGGAAAGTCGGTCGGGACGTGGGGGGGGGCAGCTGGCCGGTCGTCGGCAGCTGTCCGGTCGTCGGGGTTAGGTTAGGGTAAATTACAGTAGGGTCCCCTAGAATTAGAAAATTACAATTAGGTCCCTAGGGTTTACAAATGCAAATTTGAATTTGCATTCCGCATTAAATAACAATTCATTTATTACAAATCGATATAAAGACAATTCTAGTAATTACAAAACCACATTAAAACAAATTTAAAAATTACAAATTGATATAAAAACAATTCTAATTAATTGCAAAACTTAATTAAAACATTTTAGGAAATTGCAAAATGGTATTTTTGTATTTAAAACTCATTTAAAAATCATTTAAAAATTCTAAAAAATTTCCTAAAAATCATAATAAATATTTTAAGGCTATAAATAATTAATTAGCACTAATTAAAAATGAATTTGAAAAATCAGGGGCTTACAGATGATGCCGTCTCCCATTATATGACAATTGCATGACTGTTAACATGAAAGCTGACGTGGCAAAATTTAATATTAAATTTAATATTAAAATTAAATTTAATATTAAAACATGAACATTTACATTAAAATTAATATTAATATTAATACTTATATTAATATTAATTATTATTAACATTAAAAAATAGGAAAGAGAAGCTCTGCAAATGAAATATTAATACTTATAGATTTAAAGACCCTCAACATTTAAAATGGGAGATGATATCATCCAAAATTTTTGGAAGGCAAATAACATAATTATATTACTAATATTCACTGACGTTAATACAAATTAAAATAATGCATAAGATAATTTTGTAATATAGAAAACATGAGAGACTACTATTAAATGGAAGTTTTTCTTAGTTACATAACTTGGAGGAAAAAAATGTGTTCCTAGGCGAATAAGTTCTTTTGAACTCATCGGTTGTTTGGATACTTGAAAGTGGAGTAAAACTCATAATCTTTTTTGTGCATATGTATGCACATTTGGAGATTTCTGTGTTTGGATACTAAAGATGTGTAGGTAAGACCGTAAGAGCTCTTGTAGTCATTACAAAATGTAGTCATTACTTTCACTATTGTAATAATTAATAAACTATTTGTTATTATTACTTAACTAACATTAGGTAAATGAATGTCACTATTCACTAATAGTTAACTATAAATTTTTAGTTCTATAATTAATTAGCTTTTATTGGTGCTATAATGTAGTTTTTTTTTTACTTTATGTTTAGCCATCCAAACATATGATGGAAGAAATAGAAGAAGAGAACTAAGATAAAAGTCAAAATGCGAAATATACACTTAGGCTATGTTTGATTGGGCTTTTTTTCCATGGAAAATATTTCCATCACAAATTTTCCACCAATTGTAGTGTTTGATAGGTTAAATTTTCCATGGAATTATTTTCCAAAAAACTATCATTTTTCATATTTTCATCTAAAATGGTGGAAAATGAAACTTGTCCAACCCATAGGAAAATATCATTTTCCATGAAAAATAACTATTTTTCGTGGAAAATAATGGCAATCAAACACCTAAATTAAGTTTTCCATGGAAATTTTTTAAAATTCCATGGAATTTTTTTCTAGGAAAATAATTTCATGGAATTAATTTTTTTTCCACATATTTTCTACCTTGCAATCAAACGCACCCTACATGTATTTTTTTCTCCCTATTTTTCTTTCACTTTTACTATACAGACATTCCCTTGATGCACATGAACAGTTATGCCAATCCAATCACTGTAATGTACTAATAAAAAAAACAAAATGAATTGTATGGTCCCAAACTAAAGTTCAAATATAAAAAAAGTTAAAAATTTTAACATTAATTTTCATTATCAATGGTATTTGTGTTTAACTTCAACTTTCTTTTCAAGGATAACTCGATTATTACTATTTTTATTAGCAAAGTTATTATCTTAACGTGTAAAATTAACTATTCTCTGTTATCCTTTATTTAAATTTGATGATCTAATAGACAAATATAGAACATGCGACTAAATTAAAACAATTTTGTCCATAAAGATCTTCAATATTAGTAAAGAGCTGAGAAAAATAATGGTAGGAAACTGCAAACGTGTAAAAGTTGAGGGTGTTTAAATCTATAAGTTATTCTTTAGCAATTTCTGAATAATGCTGAAATCTCTGCAAACGGAAAACTTTACAGGGGCTCTTATGCTAAAACAAGTTCATTCTTTTTCATTTTCTCTCTCGTTTTCTTCCAAACTAAACACGTAATGGCGGCAAGAGCAGCGGCGGCGGCGGCGAGAGCGGTAGCGGCGAGAGCACCACCGCCACCGATGGCTCCGGCAACTTCAGCTTCGGCGGAGGCGTACCAGTACCCATGGAAAGAGAAGCTCGATAAGTTCAAGGGAGATCTATCGAAAGGGGTTTGGGGCTACTGGCATCTAGGAGCATGGAAACCCATAGGAATCAGCGCCCGCAAGCGCGCTCGGCTCCGGAAGGAGGTCCTCCTCTCCGGAGAGTACGTAAAGGTCCAATCTTTTTATCAATTTTTCTTTGTTCCTTTTTGGTGATTAATTTAGGGTTAGGGTTTTAGGGATTGGTCGTATGATCCGCCCAAGGGGGAGACGAAGACCAAGAGGAAGGGGCACAAGTGCGACCGGATTTCCGCTGAAAAGTGAGAAATTTGCTTATTTTCTACTCGTTTTTATTTTAGTTTAGGGCTTATTGGAGGTTTAGGGTTTTGATGTTGGATGTTTGCATTTTTTCATCAGGAGGGCGAACACTGTGGAATTGATGAAGAAGATGCCGCAAATGCTGCTGGATTATAAGGTGAAAACTGCGGAATTTCGATATGTTTTGAGAAAGAGGTTATTTAGGGTTTTAAGTTTCAATTGGGAAAGGATTGTAAAGGAATATGACTTTTATACAAGGTTGTAAAAGGCACTAGACGCTAGTCGGACAACACTGGACACGGCCGCCTAGTTCTAGGTGGTTCAAAACAAAAACAAGAATCATGCTGAAAATTGCAGCAATTGTCCAACAAACCCCAAAACATGCATAGTTGGACGTCATGGGGCACCCTGGACCGATTTTTAGAACAATGCTTTTAGAATAATCAAATGGGCATTCAACCTTCGAGGGCGTGTTAGAAGAATCAAATTTGAACAATTTGTACAGATTTGGCTCCTCGGTTGTCTTGTCATCTTTCCTAGGAGAATTGCACACAACAAGATGGTATTTTTTAGCATATACGCTAAATATATTTAAATTGGTATAGATTTGAATAGAGTCCTAATGAAGCCATGAACATCAACAAACCACAGAGTAGGTAAATGAAGATGAAATATTGGAATGTAGGTTAGATCAACCACAAAAATTAAGTCTATCTTATACATAGCTCAGCAAGATAAATTGGAATCCAGAGTTCAGATATGGGATCGATGAGAATTAGGTTCAACTTGGCAGTTAAAACTAATCCAAGTAGGGAGTTGACTAAGAGAATCCAGGTTCCTGAGAAATTTACTTAATCCATAGGCCCAAATCATCTAATACCTTCAATCTTTAGTGTGTAAGATTCTTTTGGATCACCAATTTCTGTTTGGCAGCATATTCAGGGTTACTAAGTGCTTAGCAGCATAAAACTTCTTAATCTGGCCTCTAATTCGTTTGTCAAATGCTCCCTCAAACACAAAGGTGTCCAATATGATGAAAGGATACAATATCTACTGAATGTGCATGTCTGACACTCATCCCGTGTCTCCCACCCAGCCCCCCTGGCTTTGGGGAGCCTAATTTTATTGAGTGTTGGTGCTGTCCTTTTGATATCAGTTGTAATGCTGATTCAAAGTATTCTAATGCATCATAAGAATCCCTACTCTTTCCTGCGGATCTTGCTACACATATTGTGGAATCTGTTTGGTATCAAAACCAAGGTTTACGTTATCAGCTAATACCGGCAAGTATCAGTCATATCATATCGTTTTGACATGCTTCGGTCCAATATTGACCCTATCGATACTGGCCAATACCGACATTTGAGATCTCTTTTCCGGTCAATTCAGCAAAGAAAAAAAAGTACAAAAAATGTAGTGTTGGCACGATGGTTCAATTTTGCAGAAGATCAACATGCTACAACATGTCGATTAGATATCTTATTGACACAATCAATTGTTTAAGCTCTTCTACATGCAAATTAATAGATAAATGCACGCCAACAGAATCCAGGAGGCATTAAAGATTTTTTTTTTATACTGAAACTGACTTCCTGGCTGGCCATGTGTTGCCCTGTTCTCCTTGCTTCAACCAGGCTTAATGTTTGTATTTCTAGATCATTACCGAAGAACTTCAGGAATTGAAATATCCTAACAAGAACATACTTCATCGCATACTACTAGAGATGATGTAGCATGTACAAGATCCTCTAAAGATTTACAATTCATTTAAGTGGTTGTTAAGTCTATAACTCTCCTCTATGATTAGGATGTTGCTTATGGTGCTTGGTATATTCATGTCCTTTCAAGTATAAAAGAATTATGATATTTAAGATATATATAAGGATCTGTCTTCTGTACATATTGTATCCAAACAACAACATAGCCTTTATCTCAAATTTTGGGGCTACCCGAAAGAAAGTATCGTAAATAAAATTAGTCATTTTCAATATTTAAAGAAACTAAATAGTCACATGAACTTAGATTGAATCACCAATTAGTGATTATATTCAACCATATATATTGGTAAGCAAAGCACCAAGAGAAGGTTGTGATTGGACATAAGACAATCTAGCAATGGACAAACATGTCGCAAACTTTCTTTTAGCCAACCTAAAAAGTGGGGTAAATTTTTTTTTGTTGTTTGGATAAAATAGAACATTGGTTCTTCATATGTATCTTAGAATATCAGGTATCCCTCTTAGTGTAAAGGGTCATGAATAATGGACAGCTCAAATTATATTTTTTTAGTTGCGGATAAGTAACCCTAATAATAAGCTCCTTTAGAGTGTATTAGAAATTCACCAGAGTAGAAACTTTAGAGAAATGAAACTAAAGTGCATGAGAAGGATCAACTTTTCCTATTCTTTGCACCTATAATTAGCCACAGAATTGCTGAATGGTTATATATTAGAATACTGTCAGAAACTAATTGACAGTCATAATTTTCATCCAAATATAGGAATTGTGGCATGCGAAGAAACTGTATACCTCATAATTTCCATCTATACCTGGCCACAAATATGTTCCTGTACTGTCATGTTTTCTGCAATGTGGCATCCCCTTCATGCATGTTTCAAGAAAACCCCAATGTCATGCCATACTATTCTCGTTCAACATTGTCTATCTTAATGGAAACCTTCAACATTGTCTTATGACAAACCCCGATGGCATGCCATACTATTCTCGTTCGACATTGTCTAATCTTAATGGAAACCTTCAACATTGCCTTAATAGCAAACAACCATCTTCAAGTTACATATATCATGACTAGGATATATTACATTTTGTGACAATTAGGATAAATCAGAAATACACACGTCTGTATTTTTTTTTCACACGTGGCCTACAAAGGGTAATAAGCTGCCTAAAAACATTGCTGGATTATTTGAGAAGAACAAACAATGTTAATGTAAGGTTTGCAGCACCAGAATCGGTTTCAGACCCCCAATGCACACACAAACCCCTTATAAGTATAGATATTTTTGTTATTTTACTTGCTTTTAGACAAAATATAATAATATTAAGAAGTATGAACGTTGTGAATTTATAGTATCCAACTTCAACAAATGATAATGATTACATTGTGTTGATAATGTATTTTATTGATAAATTATATCATGTTGATCTTCGGCGCAATCGAATCATTCTTTCAACTTTGTTTTTTGATTGTCTGAGAAAGAGCCACAATTTTGGTATCGGCCAATATTCATGGGGGTATCGGATCCGAGGTGCCATATACGATATTGGCAGATACATATCGTTTAGGACGATACTGCAAACCTTTTATTTGGCCGGAAAAGAGCCACAATTTTGGTATTGGCCAATATCCATGGGATATCGGATTGGACATGCCAAAGACGAAACTGGCCGATATATATCGGTTTCAGACGATACTGCGAACCTTGTGTTATTGAACCTCTCCATGTATTCAGGTCTCTTAAAGCCTGTCTTGAATCTTCTTGATACTAAGCTCCCGATTATTCAATTGTGTTTTGGTCGCCTGTAAAGTTTTGGGTCTGTTGGGAGCGGAATTTAAATTAGAATGCACTTCAAGGAGCGGAAATGATACATGCGCAAGGTTTATGATACTTTACCCATCCAGCTGTAACGGACAGACCAGCTCGGCCCAAGGTCCGTCCACCACTGTTAACCACTAAATTCTCAAATAAAATGTCTAAAAGGTTATCATAAGGATGAACATTGCTCCATCTCTGAAGATGTTATTAGAAAGATAAAACAATTGATTGAAACTTTGGGGGCTAGGCTAAGGAGCTAAGCCATGTGTCTGATACTGGTACTGCTTTTCTAGGAAGCTGAGGAAATAAGCAGGGGCTTCTGAAACATGTTTTCTTGCTTCTGTGCAGTATTCCTGGAACGGGGCTGTGCCTCTGTCCATCTTCTTCTTTGATTTAGCCTTTAGGTTGCTGATACATTTCGAACGGATATTAACTTTTTTGTTTTGTTGTATTTAAGTTGCAACAGGTTGGACTAATTATTTAATATACTTTACTTCACTATCATGAGGCTCAGTTGCTGCCCCCGGCGCGCTGGCAGCGGCCTTCAGTTGCGCAATCAGTGCTTCCTTCTCTGCCTCCGTCGGCTCAGTTGCTGCCTCCGGCGCGCTGGCAGCGGCCTTCAGTTGCGCAATCAGTGCTTCCTTCTCTTCCTCCAGTCCCTTGATGTGTTTCTCGTAATCGTTGACCATTAATTCTACCGCCCCCTTGAATGTATTGCTCTCTTCCTCAATAGCTCTCTTTGCTGCCTCTATCTCCTCCTTTCCTGCCAGAATGTCCTTTTTTTCTCCTTCAAGCTGTTGGATCAAGCCATCCTTCTCCCTCCTGAGCTCTTCAATGGCTCCATAGGAGCCAAGAATTGGATCAACGGTCCTCTGGTTAGCCTCGAACTTGAGAGCTTCTATGGCAGCCGAGTGGAAATCCTCGGGGACTTTGCGTATCACCTCCCTCACTTTCGTGTCGCCGCCAAAAATTTCTTTGATCCTGTCGTACTGTTCTTTTTCACTTTGAGGGAAGAACCGAGCCAGAACACAATCGGGTACGCATTTCTTACGTCGTTCGTGACAACTGTAACAAGGCTTAGGTTTGGAGGCCGCCATGGAAAAGCTTCAGGAAGAAGAAAGGAGGTCAGGAAAAAAAATTTCAGGGCTTCGCTAGGGAGTAAATGATGATGAAGAAGAGGGAAGGCGGTGTTATTTATAGGAGTGGCCGTCCGTTGGTCACCGATCACCACCGTTTACTCCCCTGGCGAAGCCCTGAAATTTTTTTTTGTGACCTCCTTTCTTCTTCCTAAAGCTTTTCCATGGCGGCCTCCAAACCTAAGCCTTGTTACAGTTGTCACGAACGACGTAAGAAATGCGGACCCGATTGTGTTCTGGCTTGGTTCTTCACTCAAAGTGAAAAAGAACAGTACGACAGGATCAAAAATTTTTTTGGCGGCGACACGAAAGTGAGGGAGGTGATACGCAAAGTCCCCGAGGATTTCCGCCCGGTTGCCATAGAAGCTCTCAAGTTCGAGGCTAACCAGAGGACCGTTGATCCAATTCTTGGCTCCTATGGAGCCATTGAAGAGCTCAGGAGGGAGAAGGATGGCTTGATCCAACAGCTTGAAGGAGAAAAAAAGGACATTCTGGCAGGAAAGGAGGAGATAGAGGCAGCAAAGAGAGCTATTGAGGAAGAGAGCAATACATTCAAGGGGGCGGTAGAATTAATGGTCAACGATTACGAGAAACACATCAAGGGACTGGAGGAAGAGAAGGAAGCACTGATTGCGCAACTGAAGGCCGCTGCCAGCGCGCCGGGGGCAGCAACTGAGCCGGCGGAGGCAGAGAAGGAAGCACTGATTGCGCAACTGAAGGCCGCTGCCAGCGCGCCGGGGGCAGCAACTGAGCCGGCGGAGGCAGAGAAGGAAGCACTGATTGCGCAACTGAAGGCCGCTGCCAGCGCGCCAGTGGCAGCAACTGAGCCCCAGGTGATGCCGCCTGGGGTGCTGAGGGTCCTCACCAGCTTGGAGGCTTACTTGCATGAGGGTCTCGGTCTCATCGAAGTTCTCAAGAAGGATACGCTGCAGTGGTAAGGTTTTTAATTCATGTTGTTTATTTATTGTTGTCTTGACTAAAACTGGGTTAGGGTTAGGGTTTTAATAATTCATGTTCTTTATTTATTGTTGTCTTGACTAAAATTGCGTTAGGGTTAGGGTTAGGGTTAGGGTTAGAACCCTGTTAATCTTTTAGAAGGTGAATTTGTGATGTCCTGATAGTGTGTAGTTACTCCCTTACTATTTTGATGGTTTTTGTTTGAACTACAATTGCAATATGTTTGAACTACAATTTGTGGCATTTGCAGTATGATTGCAATATGGTTTTTGTTTGAACTACAATTGCATTGTAGAAGCATATTGGACTCACAACCTTGTTGACTTATATTTGTTCGTTTAAGTTCTTAGAGTTGGAAAAACTTATTAAACATATGACTAGGCGTTTGTTTCCTATCAGTTGAATGCAAATGATTTGCATTAAATGTTACTCCATGACTATTTGGTTATCATCCTATCGAATATTTTCTCTTTAGTGCTTCCTGATGAAATTTATACAATGCTAACTTTCTTAAATATAACATATAGTCAATTAAATGTATGTTGGTGATGTTGCTTTAATGCCAATCTTAATCATTTTTTGGGCTGGTTATTTTGTGTGCTATTTTGTTTTTGACCAAGTTGGGTGTAATTTCACTAGGATAGAAGAGCTCTATAAAAGTGATTCCTTTAGAAATTCCATAAAACACCATCCAGCTGAGCTGCATGTTTATGAAGGTTTTGTTTAGACTAGAGTGTCATTTCACTACTAAATAAGAGTTCTTATAAAAGTCATTCCTTTGTGAAGTGCCAGCCAGTTGAGCTGCATGTTTGTGAATGTGGTATGTAGTTTAAGAGAGCTGCTAGCTGGCCCGCCGCCAGGTGGAGCCCTCCCATTGGCAGGTCAACCGGCATGGGACCCATGCCTATAGGGGGGAAGCCAATGGGCTTCGGCCCACCTGGTGTGCAGTCTGGCCCGCTTGCGGGCTAGATAGTGTTTTCCGTAGTTTAATGATCTACACTTTTTGAGGTTGGCAAGGACATCTGCAATTTTGTGGAACTTCAATTACTTCTTGGAGTTTGCTTCTAAGCCATTATTTTCTTGTGTTTGGATACCAAAGGAAACGGGGATGGAAGGAAAGTATGGACTAAGATTTCCTTTTGTTTCCGCTGAGGCCCAAATGTTTTTCGTTCAGACAGTACTTTCCCTTTTGTGGTTACTCAGAAGTTTGTTGAGCCTATAACCTCCGGTGGCAGAAAAAGTTCAGAAAATTGTTTCTGGACAGTAGGCTGAAACTTCTGGGAAGCTTTGGAAGTAATTTTGTAAGGGGGATCCATGTAGCTAAGAATTTTAAGGTTAGGGTTTCGGAAAGGGATGAAGACTGAGAAGAGACCAAAGATTCTTTCTTCTTCTCTGTTTTGTTATATTGTTGATATTTGCATAAAGGGCCTCCTGTATGGAGGGGGTGTTCCTCCTGAGCTTTCCATAAACCCTAATTAGCTCATTACAGGAAGCACCTCTGACTTCTAGAAACTTGCAATAAGTTATAGTCGTTCTAGTCGGAAGAGTTGCCTATCCACGCTTAACACTAGAATTTGATATACATATCCATTATGCAATCAGTATTTGTTTTTCTTTTTTAACATAGATATTGAAGATCAGAAAGAGGGCAAAAATAAGAAGTTTTTCTTTCAAGTTCATATTCATATGAGCTATCCAAAAGCATATACACACCGGTTATTATGTGAGAAAGTTTCTTAAAATTAATTTTTGGTTTTGCTTAAGCCAAATTGAATATACTTGAACCTTACATGTACTTAAGAAAATAATTAATCTTCTTAACCCATTGCTACCAGGCGGTCAATAAAAACTAGTCGAGTACTAATAGTTCGGTTAAAATTGACGGTATATTTCCTTTTCAAATGATTAAGTTAACTAGAAGAACTCTTAACTCATATTGTTTGGAATTTGAAAGACTTTTCTGTAATGACCAATAGTTAGGTTACCTATGGTCTTATATAATTATATAATTATTTTTTGGCTAAATCTCACATTGAGTAAAGCATCAAAAATCTATATAATAGTATTAATTTGCTAATTGAATACAAATAATAAAAATATATATTATTATTATTTTTCATAGTTGCATCTGCTTTTTTTTTACCCTCAGTTCCAAAAGCAGTTTGGTAGCAGCAGCTTATCAAAAAAACTTTTGAAAAGCTACTTTAGTTTTTGGGCAGCTTTCGTGGGAGGCTACTTTCAAAAGTTGCTCATCAATCCCAAACCAAGCCTGAGATTAGGAGGATAGGTCAGAAAATAGAAATGCGTAGCTTTGTGCTTTCATTGCATGAATGGTTTAGGAGAACACGGATATTTATTCCAATAGTCAGAATAAGATTTAGTTGCATGAACAATTCGTGATTTGGGGTGTATCTAGTTATGTAGTGCAAGGGAGTAAAGTTTGTATGTTATGAGACGAGTGGAGGAATTTGGTGTTTGTAGGTGTAGCTTGAGTGAGAGCTGATTTGGACAAAACGAAATATAACCCGATCTGTTATTTATGGATTCAATTTATCTTTAAAGAGAGGGATATTGGTTAGAACTATAGCAATAAGTAATTGTAATGGATTTATAGCTTGGATGGATGGGTGCATGAATGGCGATTGTAAATGATAAAGGACTAAACTATATTGGTCTCACTAATTTAAACGATGAAGGTGTACAATGTATAGGATGAGTGCACATAATATAGTTTTTTTTTTCTTTGAAATGGTGTCTTGTTTATTTGGATCTTTTAGAAGCTCTCCCTCAAATTTCAAAGAAAACATAGTGATCCTATAACCACATGTATTGTGGATATTTCAATTGGATGTCACCTATTCAAAGATTTGAACATAGTGAAGCAAAATCAAGTACTAATATGGTATTTGTTTGTGTTTGCGTGAGAAACAAAGCGATAAATTTATAAGTTGGAAACTTCCATAAGAGGAGAGTAACTTTGATATTGACACATCAAAAGCATCAGTAATTTACTAAAAAGTAAAAACATGATACATTTTGGTCGATGATGCTCACATTACTGTTATCTACAAAACAAGTGAAGAAAGGGTGACATTTCATAGAAAGAGCCATATAGGTAATGAACATAGGAAGGGATAAGAATGGGCATATGAACCTAAGGCTAAAGCTATACTTTAAAGTGAAAAAGATGATCCGATTAAAAGTTGTCAGTTGGATCCCTAGTCTTATATAATAAATCATACATGCAATCTGATATGCAGAAATCACCAAACATTTAACTATTTTTGTAGTATAGACAACACAGACACTCCGAAAATTGGTACCATGGCCATGTCGTGTTAGACATGAGAGACCCTTCAGCATACTAGGAAAGGCCAAATCAATGTTGTGCCTTTGTCGCCATGATCTTATTGTGTCGTGTCTTAATTGCCCATACAAAGGCAAGTTATATCTTTGTTAATCCCTTTTAATCTCTCTGAGCTACCCTCTTTACCTGTTCTGTTAACTTCATATTTAGGATATTGAGATTGCTTTAGGAGGTATGCATGTGATTTTTTATTTCGAGTTCAGCCTTTCTCTTATGAAATTATAAACCATTACCATAATATCAAAGTCATGTTATATACCTGTCTATATTATTTATCTTTAGCCTGTTTCGTGTTAGGTCTTCCCGATTTCTCTTTAATCTTAATTCAAGCACCTCCTTTGTAGTTAGAGCTCCTTAAACCTGGTTAACATCTTTTAGACCTAACCGAACTTCTAGCAGTAAATTTATTAGTTACGAGCAATTGCTTTCTCCTATCCACCTGTCAATGTGCTTTTTCCACGGTTATCATCAGTTCTATCACAAATCTATTTCTTCATAATTATAGGAATGACATAATATGATAATATCCAATTTTCACCTTCATAGGGTTTTGTCAACTATGTGAAGTGTTCTGACATTTCTTCTAAAATTCTCTGTAATCTTCTTACATTCTTCTTCATCCAAGATTACTCTTGCTTTCACTGTCTGTAAGTTAATCAAATACTCCATAATAATTTATATTTTACCCTCACATCTACATTAATCGCAAACTATTGCATAATAATTTGTCAGTTCATTTGCAAGAATTATATATTGCAGTATGTTAAGAATCGTAAGATCATGAGTAAACACAAAATTGTTTATTCAACCATCTGGAAAGGTGCAAGTCCTTATGATATTCCTATTAAGATTTGTAATGTAGGAGAGGTTTGAGATGGTTCACTAATTTATTCAACAAAATTGTAAGATTAGAAAATGATGCATGATTAGGGAAATAGTATTATAAAGTGATAACTTATATATCTTGAATTAAATGTAAGTTGGTGGCGTTGTTAGATTTGCCTTATGAACTATTTTGAATTTGCTATTTCTAGCCCGAAAACCTATCTTAATCATTTGTTGGACTGGTCATGGTGTGCTATTTTGGCTTATAGACCAAGTTGAGTGTCATTTCACTATGAATAAAGAAAACTCTTATGGTATCAGTATCGGAATCGCGGAATCGGTATCAGACCATTCCTATGAGTAACGGGATCGACGGTGTCGGCAGTATCGGAGGTTTCGGATCGGAGTATCGGATTTTTTGGTATCGAAAAACAAATAACTATTAATAAATTATTAACATTTTAGAAAATATATTTTATTCATTTAGGCATAATTTTAATATTTTTAGTGTTGCTTCTTAGTAGTTTTGAAATTAAATGAAGTAGTCTAGAGCAAAGTGATTGTGTCAGCATCAAGTAAAGTAGTCTAGAGCAAGAATGTAAGTCCTATCAAGAATGAAAAAGATCAGAGCATGCACTCGCCTGTTATCCTGAGCGACTGATGATTATAGATGTCCGAACCAGAGTAACTCAGTCCTATTTAGAGAAATACATGTTACAATGTGTCCAAGATGTATAAATGAAGTTTACAATGCATTCTATATGATTCTAGGTCATTCTAGGCCAAAGTCAACTCTGGTCAACCCTCTAGTCAAATGAGTCAAACTTGGGTCAAACTTGGTCAACTATAGCTATTAGTCATCTTTGGTCAAACTTAGACTATTTGGTCAATTTCTAGATTGACACCAAGGCATACCAACCCATATCATGAATAGCCAAAAGCTATTATTAGTTATACCCTATACCCTATTCATGGATTTATCTAACACACATATATATAACCTATAACACAAGTGTTACCTTACTCAATGGTACAACAAATTCCTATACCTAATCCTTATACTATCTATACCATGACTTATACATACATTACTTACACTATGTACATATGCTACTTAAATTCTCTTGAAACCTATACTTTATGCACAACCTACCTTTCCCATGGAACTCTTCACATGTTTAGTCCATTCAGACATGGTTTGAAATCCACATCCTTCACATATCTAGTACTACTGTTGAATGCCTCACATGTGGCCCCAATCCAATATCCTAACTGTCATTCTCTTACCAAACTAACTGCTGCTTATGTGTAGTTGTATCTAAGACACAAAGCACCCACACACTAACACAACCACATGCATATACACTCAACTCAAATCACAGATACCTACATTCTCACCCAAACATTCACTCACACCCTATAATATATCCAAAAACTGGTACAAAAAGGTTCACCCTTGGGCAACCTCAGATACTTAGCATCTCTAACACTAGTACACTTATGACACTAGCTCTCTGGTTAGGATACTCATTAATTTCTTAGGCAACTGCTGCTACTCTCACTGCACACACATACAAACAATCCAGACATGAATGTGAACCCCCCCCCCCCCCCCCCCCCCCCCCCCCCCCCATTACTTTGATACCAAACCAGGGTCAAACCCTGATACAGCCACCAAATGGCCAAAAGGCCAAGTGTCATGGCCAAGGTGCCACTGTCCTGCTGCACATAACCCCTCTCACTGCCCATCCTTCTGATGTTGCTACTGCTAATGCCTTGCTGAAACACCAAGGCAAGCAAACCCAAGCCGAATGCTAACTAAAACCCCTTTCACTGGTACAAAGTATCTTATTGATACCTTCTGATGTCATATCCCACATTCTCAGATTATCCAAGGCCAGTGGCCAAATGCCTCTGTTGCATAGCTCTTCCTCTCATCCTCTTTAACCCTTTAGCTCTTTCAACCCATTAGATTATCTTATATATATACATATATATATAGATAAACACACTCACACATAACAGGTATACATACATATATATATATGGACACACACACATGCACATACATATATTTATATATATATATATATATATAACAGTAAGGGGTGTGTACACAGTGTCTAAACTGTGTCTAGGGTGTGCAACAAGTGACACGGTGTCCAACAGAGGTGTCTAAGAATGTGTCTGAACTGGTATCAGAACCAGTGCACAGAACAGCTCAAGAACAGAAGTGTGTGGGGGGTGTGTGTCGGGTCCAAATGGACACGATGTGTCGAGGTATGGTGTCGTGCAGGAGTGTCACATGGTAGACTAGGTGTAGGGGTGTCTGTGAGTCCAATGGGTTTGTGTCCTCAACGTGTCGTGGTGTGTCAAACACATGGTGTCAGAATGGAACTGTGTGTGTGCGCGCGTGAGTACGAAATTAGTACGAGTGTGATTACTTTGTGAAAACCAAACCAACTCGACCCAAACTCTGGGAATACTCTGACAGTCGTGGTCCCCACCTCCACACCAAAATTCGTGTGTCGAGGTGTCGTGTCCAGAGAGAAATAGGACACGGGTAGCAGGGGACAGATTAGGTAAGTAGGATTAATGAATGTTCTGATACATGATGTATCAGTGAAGGATATGCAATGTACTGTGGTTAATGGGAAATGTAGGCAAGTTATGTGATATGTGAACACTTGTGAATTAATGTGCAGTGAACTATAGGTAATGTTCAGGTATCTAAGTGGCAGTGGGCTAATGTAACTTGTGCATTTAGCTACATGAGGTGCAGGACAGTGTTTAGAATGTACTGCTATGACGGTGCAGTGGTTAATATGGGCAGATGTATGTGATGCATATAAAGTAATGCAGGGAATTGTAATGTGAAGATAGGGGTAAAACGAGTAGGTGCAGATGTAACTTGGCTAATGTAGTATAGGTGTTCAGTCGGGGATTGTGTGCAGGTGCAATAAGTGACAGATAGGTGACAGGGAATGTATCTCTGATACGCTCGGTATCAGAGAGTGCTCTGATACATCATGTATCAGAGTGCAGTGAATGCATGTGGCATGTGTCAATGTGCTGTATTTGAGCGTATCAGAAATGCAAGGTGTGCAACAGTGTCAAAGAGTGTCAAGGAGTGTAGATATGTTCGAGAGTGAATGAGTGAATGCATGAAGAGTGAAATGAGTGAGTGAGTGTCAAGTGATGAAGAGTGTCATGTGTATCAGAAATGCAATGAAGGAGAGGTAATGTGCTGTGGTTCATATTTGAATGTGATGTACAGAACATGTTATGGACAGATTGATGAAAAGCGAGTGTTCGACTGAATGAAGGGCATGGTCATGCAGTGTATGAATGTGGTTCAGTGAGTGTCCAAGTGTCAATGGGTGTGTACAGCAAGGTGAAGAGTGTCAGTGGAATGAATGTTGCAGGATGCCAACAGAGCAGCGTGTGTGCAGCAGTGTGTGCAGCAACCCAACTGCACAGAACTGGATCTGTGGCCAATGCCACAGATCGAAATCACAATCAATTGAAACCCCACGACCATGGTTAGTGGTCAGTCATTGCCCCAGCCCAAATACATGCTTTGGTGAAGAAAACAGGGTGTGTCGAGTGTGTGCAGACATCCTAGTAGCAGGACAGCACTTTTCCTGGCTGAACCTAGCCGAGTGTCCCCCGTGTCCAATAAAACCCACCAAAACACTTCGATTTCACCTCAGTCAATCACAAATGCAGTCTATAGATCATAAGCTGCCTAAATATGTAATTTATTTAGAAAACCATGAACAAAAAGTTCTAAGAGGCATTTCATCGAACACCTTCACATCTCTCCGATACTCCTCCGATACACACCCTAAATGGACATGAAATCGAACCAAACTTGGCCTAAGGCTAGAGGGACCCTAAATGAATGCATCTATGGTGATAAAACATAAATTTAAAGGGTTTAGAGGCTCTTACCACTTGAGAGATGGATTCTAAAGGAATAAAACCAAGGTGAGATCTCCTTCAACTTCTAGTGGTCAAATTGCTCCAATAGGCTCCCTACTAGCCAATAGAGGCTTCCTCTCTTCAAGGGGAAGAGAATGCAATTGGTTTGGGTGAATTTGGAGTTATTTTGGATGTTGGGAGCAATTTGGGGAAGAACACCAAAACTAGGGTAAGGGCTTCAATGAAAGGGGGGAGAAAGGGGCTAATGATGACTTAAATAGGGTGAGGGGGCTGCTCTTGGCTGGCCATATGGTCATGGGCTAGGTTTGGTTAAGGTGCACTAGCGAAAACCCTTTCCTATTGCCAATTCAAGGCCTTTTTGAGGAAGGCCCAAAAGTGGTTTATTAATCTAAGTCAAATCTAGCCTTTACATGCTATTCCTAACAAATTAGAGTCCAACTAACAAGCCTTCCACTAGCTAGGTCTCTAAGATCATGATTAGCCTCTAGTCAAAGTGGCTCTAAGGTTTCACTAACCAATGATACTAACGCAATACAATAATTAAATAATATTAAAATAATCAAAATTTATCAATTAATCATTAACATGATTTAAATATACTATTTAATAATTATCATGATCAGTTTTACAAAAGTTTCAAAATTACCCTTATTTTAGAAAAGTGGTGGTTACATGTTGTCCTCTCCAAGGTCTTAGTGGTTGGAGTTTGCTACTATGTTCTCCGGCAGGACAAATTAGGACATATTTTCTTGTAATTTTTGGGGTAGCTTTGTGGTCTCTTTCTTGCGGAATATGGGTAACCAGTGCTTGGCTAAGTGTCCTTATGTACAAAAGATGCTTTCAAGGTCATGTTTGTGCGGGGAAATTTGAAGCATAGTTTGGCCGTTTGGTATTTCCCGGTTCGATATTGACTCGCACCGACATATGGGGCCTCTTTTTCGATCAATTCAACAAGAAAAATGAACGAAAAAGACCAATCAACAAGGTTGTAAGGTTTTTAATAATTCATGTTCTTTATTTATTGTTGTCTTGACTAAAATAGGGATAGGGTTAGGGTTTGGGTTTGAACCCTGTTAATCTTTTAGAAGGTGAATTTGTGATGTCCTGATGATATACTTTATTATTTTGTTTTCGTTCTGATTTGTTTTACTCCCCTTATTAGTTAATCCTCTCATGAAATTGGTTAGTAGGTTAAATTGATCATGTCGTTCTTTATTAAGTAGTTACTGAAATAATTGTTCCCACCTTTTCTTTGTACGCAGATGGGAGAAGATGGAGCAAGAGACACAGTGTGTAGTTACTCCCTTACTCTGGAGGGAAATACCTTGCCATTTTGTTGATTTTTGTTTGAACTACAATTGCAATATGATTTGAACTACAATTTGTAGCATTTGCAGTATGATTGCAATATGGTTTTTGTTTGAGCTACAATTGCAATACGATTCATAGATTGCTTTAAGAATTGTGTTTCAAGCACCAAAACTTATCTTCTTATGAAGTTTAAATTTCGCACAAATACCCTTTTGCATATACCAGTCGTTGCCTTGAGTGTGATTGAGAATTTACTCTGTGGGCTTTTTGGCTTCTTGGGATGAGAATTTACTCTTATGGCAAAGAGCTTTCGTTGATAATGAGCTAGGGTTGTGTCGTTGTGCGGCTGAATTTATTTTCAGGCTGCCGGATATGAATAATAGCAAATCCGACCCATTTTAGGTCTGATATCCAGCCACAAAATTAGAAGATGATATGCTGGAATTTTCCGATATAGATAACACTGAGAAGGCAGTCAACAACACTCACCTGGAAGTCCCTCGTCTTGGAGTAATTTAAATAAAGGACAACTGGGAAGTAATATTTATCATGAAAATATAGCAGCTTTATGAAGTTATATGAATCAATTGTAATGTTCAGATTCTAGATGACTGATGAGGAAAGAATGGAGGTTTTGAGTTTATGATTTATTCTGGTGCTTCATAAACCCTAATAAAAAAAATCTTCATGTATTGTTCAACAAGGAGTTCAATCGAAGAACTAGAGTATCAGAACCTTCTTAGGAGGTGAGGGTAGAAATGTAATTAGGACCAATGAATCCATGTAATTTTTACCTTGAGTGTCTAAATAGATGAAGAAGGGAAGAAGAATCAATGAGAGAACGAGTTCCTTGGGTTTTTTTTTAGCTTGGTATCAATTGTAACTGTTTTTTCCTGCCACTTCAAGAATTGAATAAATTTTCCTTTTGCTTTCCCAAAGCCTCTTCCGATTCTTTAGATTCTGTTACTTTCTTGCTGCAACAATGACGAATGTAGCTCGATCTCCCCCCAATTACAGGTCAATTGGAAGAAGTTGGTTGCGTGTTGCGGGTGGTGGTGTTAGTGATGGCGACTGCTGGAAGAATGTTAAGAGCCACTGCTAGATCACTCTTAACTTGTAAGAAAGCTCATAACTGAATGTTCAGTTCTATAGGTAGAACAAAAGTTCTATAGGTAGAACAAATACCGTTAACCAAGTCAGGTAGAGCCTAATGGGGACAAATATCCTCTTAATTTAGCTCATAACTGAAAGTTCTACTGCTTGATCGATGCTTGCTTGCTGCCACAGGAAGAAATATGAATGATATGTGAACTTAATCCATGATGATAGTCTACATGTCCCGCGCTCCAAGTTTAGTTGCAAGCATGATTTCTGGGATGTGGGTTGGATGTATCTTGCTTTTCCTAGCAACACCACCTTGGACTATTTAGGTTTTTCAAGAAACAATCGTGAAGTTATTACAAGTGAAGAGGTGTGAGGAGTTGAGACTTTTCTGAGGGAGGCCAGTTTGGTCTGCTTGAATCGACTTGGATGAAGCTATGTCATGTAAAACTTTGATACACATGGTTGTATCAAAGTTTTGATACAACCACTGTATGACAAGTCAGCCCCCCTCTCTATTATTCATAAATCGTCTAAGTACCTATATTTTTAAAATCTTTGAGGTGGGGCTCACTTGTCATACAGTGGCAGTGGTTGTATCAAAACTTTGATATAGCCATCTGTATCAAAATTTTACTTATAGCCATCTGTATCAAAGTTTTACTCAGCTATGTCATGTGAGTGCTAGGGGTTTTGTCCATGATCTTCAAGAGTCCATGTGCGGAGTGTTCAAATATTGTAACAGGAACATGGTTGAGAGGATACACATTGTATTGTGGCACCATAGATAATTTTGAAACGAAATCTTTGAGGATTCCAAAGGCTTGATTAGTGTAACAGGAGACTGCTACCTCATCTTAAATTATGTGAATGAAGATTATGCAATACTACATAACAGGATTTTGTCTGTTCTTGTTTACACGAGAATTTGACTTGAGTATTACAGTTGAAAACCCAGCATTTGGTAATTTGTTAGTACAACTCTAGCAAAAAAATATTCCGCGTCGCTTGTATCTCACTTAGGAGTTGCAAAATTGGTCTTCAATGCCCCTTGATCCCCACGAGTTTCTCTTGAAAATTGGGCTTCATAACCTCCAGAGGAGGAAGTGGCTTGCAACCTCCCATTTTCGAGGATACGGTAAATTCCCTTCGCTTTCCTATCATACCGATTGTCAGCCCACAGGTTCCTCCACTGCATGCTCGACCGTGCGGTAATCACGTTCCGTGATGAACCTCTGTGCACTGTTTTCAGAAGAGGAAGCGAGCCCATTTCCTTGTTTAGCAGGGAATCCATAAATCCGGGCAAGAATCCACTGGTCGATGACCGATCGCATACTTGACCGTATGCTGCAGATATCCCTTATCAGTAACCAGATCTGGCTGGACTGTCAACATTCTCATGAGAGCTGGAAACACAATAAGGTGATTAAACACATGAATAAGTTAGTATAATCATCAGGACACGTATCGGTACAGTAAATGGCATTGCGCTGGAATTCTGAATCAAGACGTGAGTAACAAAGTTCTAATACATCCCATTCAAATTACATCTAAAAGATCAACATGCATGACAGAATCCAACTTACAGAAAGAATTGAGCTGTGTTGTACGAGATAGAACTACAATTTCATTTCTGTAATATCTGAACTGGAGCCAGCAACAATTGTTGATGTGCATCATGCTTTGTACATCAATGGAATCACATATTTCTTTACTTTCAGTAATCAAATTTGAATGTAGAAAATCAAAAACCACACTTCAGTCATGCGCTAATCTTCTGGGATCACACATTTTCATTAGTGCATAGTAAAAAGTTGCACTTTTCACTAAATATTTTATTGTGGAATCTACGATTTCTCAACCATTGTTGTTCAGCGAAATACAATCTTGGAAATACTATAATGACCAGATTCCTATTTTCCCCTCTGGTTCATTGAAATTGAGTTAACTCATATAAATCAATTTAGCTTATCATCTCAAACAAGGGAAACCGTGATGTTGATTCGGAGAGAGGACGAGTCACTAACCGTGATGTTGCATTCTAGGAAGCATAGGCGCTCCAAAAATGTGTGCTATGTCCATGTTGTGCCGTGCCAAACACTTATTATACATGATACAAATACTCCAAAATCCACTAGAACCCGTACCCAAAATATGTGTCGTATTCATTTCATCGTGTCTGTATTGTGTCATGTTGTATTTGTGGTAGATGTTCTCGTTTGATGACCAACTCAAGTACAAATTACAAAAACAAAATAACCTCATATGACTACGAGAGGAGCTTGCAATAAGAAGATCACAATGAATACTGCAGAAACAAAGGAGCTGTAGAACTACCAAAGGAAGTCGATGAATGCCTGTTGGGGTGATCAAAACTACCATTGCTCAAAACGAGATGTGACGACCTCTATCCGTCGATCCTCTTCCAGTTCTGAAGAACTTCTGGAAAGCTATTAAGTATCACTACCCCTCATCTAAATCACGCATGGAGGCGTGGAAGTAGACTCCTCGGAGCGTTGAAGTAAAAAAGCTGTATGCTGCTAGAGAGACTCCTCTTTTACCGCCGGCATAGCTCTCTTTCTTTCTGAATCTATATTGTCCCAAACCAAGAGCAGGAGCTCTCCTTATATAAGGGGGCTGCATTACTCTACAGGTAACTAAATCGGCTCCTTAATAGCCATAAAATGGTGGCATTAATAAAGGATTACTCTCGGAGGCGTGGATGTAGAGCGTTGAAGTATCACCACCTTCATGTTCACGCACGGAGGCATGGATGTAGACTCCTCGGAGCATTGAAGCAAAAAGCTCTATGCTGCTAGAGAGACTCCTCTTTTGCACGCCGACAGAGCTCTGTTTCTTTCTGAATCTATGTTGTCCCAAACCAAGAGCAAGAGCTCTCCTTATATAAGGGAGCCGCATTACTCGATAGTTACATACTTGAATCGGTTCCTTAATAATAGTCATAAATGGTAGCATTAAGAGACGAGTACTCCCGGACGTGGTCAGTTACAAAACTGAACAACCATCCTCCCATGACGAAGCTACCAAAGCGCATCGAAGCTCATGCAGTGAATCTGCCCACAAGCTGTCAGCAAAGCTGCTCGGCAAAGCAACCATGCCGCTACTTGCTCCGCAACTGTGCCAGAGTGTGTACGTACGTGCGAAGTGCGAAGTGCAAAGTGTGCTATCAAAATGCCACTTTGCATCATTCGCCTACGACCGAATCCGAACTAGACCCCTTTGAAGGGTTTTCACCAAGAAATGGTGATAAAAGCTAAAGTGGATTGTGGGATTTGAACATTGCCCACTAGAAAATCTTCCCCACCATACTTATCAATCGAGCTAACACACCATATATGTACACGTCAATAAAAATTATATATAGAAATACACATACATGGGATTTGTCCCAAGAAAGTAAAGCGGGACCGGGTCATTAATGTCCAAACCCCAATAGTATTCGTGTCTGTGCACCATAGGTGGCATCTAAGATTGGTAGATTGATTGAACTACTGTCATGGGTAGGTTCGGCATGGGTTCTAGGGCGAACTGGGTTGAAAAGGGGGCATTAAAAAACACTAGAAATGGGGGTATGGCTGAGTTTATCAACAAGCATCTACAGACGGCCCGCGTAGGGGGAATCGGTTGTTGAGATTGGGAAGGGGGTCCAAACACACATTGGGATTGTACCTTGTGATTTACTTGACAATCTTGCCTAATACTACATATCTTCGGAGTTTTGCACCAAAAGACGAGGAATTCTAACTAAAGCTATGAATTCTAACTTCCATAAGCTTTGACTAGTTACTTCCTATCAACTAAAGCTATGAATTCTAACTTCCGTAAGCTTCGACTGGCCAACATATCGCTAATCTGTTCTGCTAAGAGTTTGCATCTTCTGTTTTTTATCTTTTAGTTTTTAGAGAGTTATCTCATCGTATGTTGGGCTTTATTTCAATAGGTATCATCAACATCACCTATTCTATGAATGGAACAAAAAAGAGTAAAAAACATCCTTAATTTATACTAGATCTAGAATCCACTGCTTTCTATACCTATAAATTAAGAATCATACCTGCAACAATCGCGTCGCCTGAAACAGACACGTCTCCTGTGAAGGGAGTCATAGGTGCATCTTCCATTCCATGTACCCAGCCATCATCCTTTTCTGTGTAATAGTGTATTTTCGACGGCCCATTTGTCATAAATAACACCTTTAGATTTTCATGCCATAGTTGTTTGATCACTTCAGGTTTATGGTGAATAAATTTGGATTTATCGTTATCCTTGGTGTCAAACTTCTCCATAGGTTCAATGCCACACAGAAATTCGAGCTCCTGCTTGGTAACTTCAATGAAGTCAGCATTGTTCCATGCTTCCTGAATGATTAACTTGGTTTCCTCACTAGAATTCCATAGCGGCATTGGGAGGTTCAGATCAAAAAATATGGCCCCTCCAAGTTTCTTGGAAGCTCTGATGGCTTGCACTGTTGTCGATCTAATTTGTTGGTCAATTAAGGATGAGGCGTTGAAGTAAAACATCTTTGCCTGCATCAAGTAAAGAGTTATATGGACATCAATCAACTTTTTCTTGTAAAAAACACTAGAGAAATCACAAATTAAAAACTAGGTGCTTTACTAAATGAAGTATAACTACTTTACCAATTTGGTAAATGTACAACTACTTCCAATTAACCGACCACAACAATGAATTACTAATTGAATGGCTTAGAGTTTTGGATTATTCTACATAGCAAGTACAGAGCCAAAGTGAAAACTCATTGATGATCAACTGCTCAATCTGGATGTTGAAGAGAAATATCTCATTGTTGGCCAACCTCAATATAAACAATGTAACCAGATCATATATTTTCCTTTACAGATTTTTTTTCTTCTGAACCTTCCATGACATAACTAAATACCTTTATCGAGTTTAAACCCAGAATAGAGTAAGGAAATGAAAATGTAAGGGGATTAGTATCATTTGTTTAATGTACTAGCTCAGGTCTTGTTTCTTACCACATCCATTACAAAGTAACTCTACAATCAGAAATATGTTTCCCCAGCATAATAAGGGTAAAAAAAAACTCTACAGTTAATGTAAATCCACCAAAATCTCAGCGGTGGCATACAACTTATAAGAAATGTGTTGCCTTACCAAGAAAAGGCAGGTAAACCGTAAACCTGACATAGATAGCACAAAAACTAGCATTTCCAATTTCAAGTTTCAATCCTTGATGAGTTACTTTTAGTTATGACAAAAGCAAAACATAATCACATGCAGTTGAAGTATTGGATCTGAC
Source organism: Iris pallida (assembly GCA_029216955.1). NCBI lineage: Eukaryota > Viridiplantae > Streptophyta > Magnoliopsida > Asparagales > Iridaceae > Iris > Iris pallida. Next base: position 10,974,733 of record JANAVB010041419.1, on the reverse strand, counting down.
TTCTTAAAAGTTGTATATAATTTGCAAGCAGACCAAAAAAATTGTACACAAAATTAACAGGATTGGATCCTTAATTGTGATGCTTCCAAGCTAGGGAGTAGGGACTATACACTGTTGCTGCTTAGATGATACCAAATTGATTGAAACTTGAAAGATATCAAGGAGTCTGGAGTTTCTAATAACTAAATATGTTCTCAAGGTTCTCTGAATAGGTCATTTTCTTTTAAACTGGTAGCAGCCTCCAGAAAAGGAAACTTCAAAAGTGGTGCTTGCGGCTGCTTAGCTCCACAAATGAATATGTCATTTTCTTTTAAACTGGTAGCAGCCTCCAGTTGCAACATAAACTTTTAAAAGAAGACCAAGCAACTAGGAAAGAACACTTCAAAAGTGGCTCTGTCTCCACTTCATGTTTGTGTTGGAACATGTCGTGCACTACAAATAACACTCCAACATACAATACATACACCAAAATAGGTGCACTGACCATGTTGTGTCTATATCATGCCGTTTCATATTTCTGTCACAAACCAAACAAATTAATATACCAATGGACGCATCTGTGAGCGTTAGGGTCTTACCTCCTTCAAAACATCAATGATTATTTCAGAGCTCAAGAAATTATCCTCAGCGCAAGGTTTGACGCAGGTCATTCTTAAGCCACCTCTTCTGGTAATCTTCATCTTAGATACTGCGGTTGGTCTTGAACTATCAATTACTGTAGCCCGAGTTTGTACATTGTTAATATTCAGATAATAAAGAATGTTTTGACCATGTTCATCATCCCCAACTTTTCCCATGAAAGGGACTCGGCCACCTATACTTGCAAGAGCTACCGCAACACTGGATGATGACCTGCCAGGTGCTCTCACAAACTTAGTTGGTGACCAGAACATATCTTTCTTTGTTTCATGGATACTATGATCTATCAATCTATTCGCTGGCCTTCCGGATGGTATGAATGCTGGTTGGGCTGCTCCGAAGCAGCAAACTAGTGGTGGCCAACTATAGGTAAAACTTATGTCCTCTCCCTCATCGTCTCTCAACTTTAGTTCCATCATTCCATTCTCAGGATTAGCTGTGGATGTAGACTCTTCGAGGTCTCTATTTTCTGTACTTGTAGCTTGAGTCTTCGCTGTGTCAGTCTTTTTCCTAGTCCTCCTTTTTGTGACTTTCACCTGGTTGCTTTCTTCTGCGGTGGTCGGTGTAGTAGCTGCACATTACATTGCAGACAATTTTTTGGTTGTGTTAATAATTCAAGCACCAAAATGAAGCTTCTTGGGGAATTAATTGACAATACAAAGGTTTGAAAGATAAAAAAAGTAGACAAAAGTCTCAAATGCTAAACCTTTTTTCCTTCCTCTTCTAGTAACCTTCTTGGGTTCAGTAGATGCAACCGTAGTGCTTATCTCTGTAGAAGCATGGAATTTCACGATCAGAAATTCTATGCGCCAAACACTACATGCGCCAGGGAGCTCAGACGACACAGCAAAACAAAAGTATGGACATTAAACGAGGATTTTTATTTACATATAAAAGTCTATTACATGTCCAGAAAAGGCTGTACAAAGGAGAACTTCTACAAAATGAAAAGACCCTAAGACTACAGCCAGGCGCATCCCATCATGCGCTTTCAGTCAGGCGCATCCCACCATGCACCCTCAGCATGGCGCATCCTGTCAGCAGCTCAGTTATGTGCATCCCTTCAGCAGCTCAGTTATGTACCACCCTTCCAGCCAGGCTCACCTGAAGCATCTATTGAGCAGAACGAGGGTGGCAATCAACCCTCTAGCTGGAGGAAGAGCTCCCCAAAACCGAGGAAGAGAGGAGCACCGCAAATCAACCTGTGGCCAGGGGAGGCTTCGAAAGAGCCTCCAAAGGCCAAGGAAGATGATCGTAGCATCGCCATTCCGATCTGCGGTTCTTCCAGCATAACGGAGACGGGGCTCGAGCATCCCGATCTTTGGATGCAACAGGCACCTTCCGCCTGCCTCAGAAGCCCTCGACTCCGACTTTTGGATGTAACAGTCACCTTCAAGTGCATCAATGAAGACAATGCGTCGCATCTTCACCCTCGAAAACATCTCATCAACAGAGTGCACTCGAGTAAACAAGTTCATTTCGGAAGAACGTGAGAGAACGAGAAGCAAACTCTCTCCATGCCACTATTTATAGGCCGGACAAATCAAACCCATGCGCCAAGTAGATGGCTCTCCGAATCCCGTGCAATGAATTTGCATTAAATGGATGAACCAGACGCTTCGAATTCAGCCAAGTCAAAAACAGCTATTTAAAGCACTCGAAGAACGTAACAGTCGTACCATTAAAAATGTGTCATACGGAGCGGATGCGTCGGCCAGGCCGCGCATCACACAGACGCGCCTCTCGACACAAAGCGCCTCACACGACATGCGGCCCCATGCGCCTAGTGGAACGCCGATCGATGCGCCCACTCAACAGTCCATCAAATGTCAAAGAACATTAAATGCTGAAGTCTGACAGAGTTGGCAGCACGCCTCTCGAGGACTGAACAGTTGACAACTTTTTCAGAGAACGAAGCGTCGCCAACGTCAGCATCATCATTACTCTTCTCCGGCGGTTACAGCCACGTGGCCGCCCAACCACTCGCATGCGCCTCCGCAGCCATGTGCCCAAAACTCTGCATGCGCCTCGAGCCATGCACATCAGACTTTCTCTCTGATCCCTAAAGACAGAAGTAAAGTCACTACTGAAGCTCTGCATGTGCCTCGAGCCATGCGCATCAGACTTTCTCTCTGATCCCTGAAGACAGAAGTAAAATCACTACTGAAACTCTACATGCGCCTCAGACTTTTCTCTGATCCCTAAAGACAGAAGTAAAGTCACTACTGAAGCCTCACATGCGCCTCAAAAGCCATGCGCCCCGAATGGTTCGTGACTCCCAAAGGTTACGAGCCAGAGTCTCCTCATGCGCCCAATCCCAGGTACATCCTACTAGATCATTCCCCACCAAATCCGAGATCTCCGAGCCATGGGCCGATGACACGTATCCTTTGACTCGATTCACCCAAGATCTCAGCAACAGAAAGATCCTCTTCTCTGCTACGTGCCGGCCCACAACAGCAGCATGAAGAATTCAATCCTTCGATCAGGACGCATCGTCTATACGCCTCCATCAGCAATCACCACGTAGCGTCCCCGCGTCCAGGCGCATCCTACATGCGCGCACGAGCAGCCAGCCTGCAAAGCTATAAATAAAGGGATTATTTCCTTCTTCCGGACGAACACACACACAGACGAACATACAGACAGAGACATCGCACAACCAGAGAGGCAGATACAGACACTCAACGTTTTCCTCCTCTCCACCAGCTCCAGCACCCAGAGCAACCCAGACCTTCAGAGAACCGATAACCGTCGTCAGATCGTCAACGGAGTCAACGCATTACCACTCGCTCCATCGGCACAAGGGACCCAGATAAACAAAAGTGTACTCCTAGGACTACGTTAAAGTCCTACATTGTAACACTATTCTGTTTGTATTGAAATTTACAATCAAAAGATTTTAATGGCAAACAAGCTGGCGAATCTGCTGGAGAACTCTTTCTCCTCCACCGAGAAAGCTGTGTCACAATCCGACGACGTGAAGGTGGGCTCCTCCCACAAGACGCTGGTCGTACGCCTCAATCAACAGGCGTATGAGGAGTTCATCTCTAAAGGCAGTGCGAGTCCTTCGAAGCGGCTGCCGAAGCCGAAGAAGACTCGCCGAGTCTGGGTGCGCAAGGTTGACGCCTTTGGCACCACCACCGAAGGGGATGCGCCAATCCAGCCTTCCCTTCCTGTTGACGTCCTCAGCAACCAAGATGTGCCCACCGGTGCAGCGCATCTCTCGGGGAAACGTGCGGCTGCCCACATTCCCCAGCCATCTCCCTCTCAGGCGAAAAAGATGCGTCGACGGAGCAGGGGCGCAGCTAATGTCCCGCACATCACTTCCGATGCGCCACAGAAGGCCTTTGTCTTTGACAGACTCACTCGCTGTAGTGGCGAGAAGAATTTGGATTCTGAGTACTACGCGCCCCAGCGGACTAGTACAAAGAAATCCAAGGCAGCACGGGCCACGCGCCCCAAACGTGCTATGCCAGCAGCAAGCCAGAAGCATGCGCTCACAATCATGCGCGCTGCTGATGGTAAGTTGTATAAGGTCGACTCAGGTACTTCTGTGCCAGAAACGAGTCGACCTTCAAAGTCCTTATCTCACTTGGGCACATCTGTTGCGTTCGCAACCAAGTCGAGTAAGGCAAATCCAGTGGTCTTGAACTCCCGTCCCCCCTCTGGTTGTGCGTCTGAGGTCCGTTCAAGTCACTTTAAATGTTGTTCCCCCACTACTGATCGGGGCGCCTGTTTGGTGTTAGATCAGGGGGCGCAGCATTCACTTGATCACCCCGGCGCTTGGCCTTGCCATGCGTCTGAAGGGGGTACGAAGGTGGCACTCTCCTCCAACGATCTGCGTAACGTGATCACTCACAAACGCCGATCAGAAGAGTCGACTGACAAGCACGATGTGCCCCTCACAGGGCACACTTGTGCTGTAGTCACCATCAACTGCTGTTGCAAGGCAGCAGTCCCTCCAAGGCAGTCGGTGTTCCAGAGGCTGCAATCATCGACACCCCTCCGACGTCGCCTCGGGAAGAAGGTGTCAACAAAAGAAGCGCCAAGGGTTTCTTCATGCAACGTGATCTCTAACTCCTCGTCAGTCCGAAAGGCGACTGGCAATTCCTCGTCCTCGTCCAAGAGCCAGCCGAGAAAAACCAAGACGACTGTCTCATCCTCCGGAGTGTTCGAAGGCACTCGGGGGAGGAAGAAGATTTTGGAGGAAGCTGGGGGTAGTCAGACCCTTGTTGATCCTCCTTCTGAAGACGGGGATGTCCTCCAGAGCACAGCTGGGGTGGAAGTCAACCTCCCGGATGTAGCTGGGGGTCGCCTAGCCCATGTGGATCTGCATCTCGAAGACGAAGAATCTCCCGAGGACGAAGATGTCCTCCAAAACATAGCTGGGGGTCGCCTAGCCCCTGTGGATCTACATCTCGAGAACGAAGAAGTCCTTCAAGACAGAACTGGGGGTAATCAGGCCCTTGCAGATGCTTCTGTCGAGAATGTTCTCCCGAACATAGCCGGGGGTGGCCAAGACGAAGCTCCAGGAGAGGCAACTCCCTTACAGGAGAGTAAAGCCGAGAGTGAAGCCTCAACCGATCCATCCACTTCCAGCCGTGTCATGACAGTATACATGGCTGGGGGTGATACCGAGTCTGATGGGCAGCCACCAGACCTCGTCCAGCACATGGATATATTAGAAGTAGGACTCAAAACCCTTTCTGCCTCTATGCAAACACTGACTCAAACAGTGTTTGAGATACGGTCAGCTTTGGCCAGGACACCTTCTACCGGTCCCGACCCAGGGGCCAATGGAGAATCAAGTGTACCCCTTCAACGGGTATCCTTAGATACGGATCGCCGCGAAGCACCTCGGACATCGGAGCCCTCAAATGCTCAACTTCAGGTGGTACCACCTTCCCCGACTCCCAGCTCCACGGAAAACGTGGTCGAGATGATCAGGGACCTGCGCGAACGTTTTGAGTCCAAGAATAGACAAGAGGAGCGCCAAAAGATGGGCATTCCCCAACCTTATCCCCTCGAATGGAACAAAGTGATTTATCCTCCCAAATATAAACCACAAACATTGACGCCATACGACGGGAAGGACTCTCCGCGTCGCTATCTGACGTACTTCCAGTCCCAGACGGGACATCTTCCAAAGGAAGACGCGCTACTCACCAGCATATTCGTCGGGGCACTGAAAGGAGTGACGTACGACTGGTACTGCAGCCTTCCCGACAATTCCATATCTTCTTTCGACGACTTGACGCGCCTTTTCTTCGACCGTTTCTACGACGGCGGAAAGGACATGACAATGGCGTCCCTCATAGAAATACGCCAGAAGGAGAAGGAAACTGTTCGAGTGTTCATCGAACGCTTCCGACAGGCCTGCTTCAGACTACCTCCGGGCATGCCAGAACATGCACTCCTCTCCTCCTGCATCATGAACATGCTGCCTGCAGCCAAACTCTGGCTCAACTCTACTCCTCCTCCCGACTGGAGTTCCTTGATCATCGAAGCAGAAGCAGCAGAAAAGAAGGCGTCCAATGCTCGCCTTCTGGGAGTTAGTTTCCCTGCCTTTGAGGACAAGGGGAAACGGCCTGCAGCCAACAACCCCGGACGAGAGACGAAGGGGAAACAGGCGTTGACTGTCAATGCCTCAAAAGGTGCGTCAGCGCCTACTCAGAAGCCTCCACTTGCACCAAGGCCAAAGGAGGTTTATTCGTTCAACGATGAAGACACCCTGCAACTCTTTGAGATACTGAAGCAGGGTGACAAGATCAAACTGCCGGACCCGAAGCGTCCCGACGAGATTGGAAAAGTGGACAATCCGAGGTACTGTCACTACCATCGATTTGTCGGACACCCAACCAAGGACTGCTACGTCCTCAAGAATTACATCCAGCGCATGATCAATGCGGATGTTATCTCCGTCGACTACGAGGAGAAGATGGTGTCGGCCAACGTGGTGTCACTCCAGTTCGGCACATTGCCGCCGACTACAACACAAGATGGCGTCGTCCCCATCCCTAATGCGACAATGGAGGTGGTTAACTTACCACCTACTCGTGACAACGTGAGTGAACTCATCCCACTCACCACATCTCGGGGAGTGTCACGACCCGCTCCCGAATAATCGGATACGAGTCGGACACGCCCAGCCTTTGTTGTTAGACACAACAAAGTAAGCTGTACCAATCTAGGGAAACTAACCAGATAAATATGAACATGTATGAAATCACAGCATCTATAAATGTGTCCCTATATCCAGAGTAAAGTACAATATCAGAATTATTACATTCCAGAATAATAGAAAGTCTACTAGTCTCAATACATGGAAAGATAATGGAAAACTAATGAAGTACTAGGCTTCTGCAGCCTCTAGGTCACAAGCAGCTCCAGCTGGCTCAGTAGGGAAGGCAATATCCTGTCCATAGTAGGTGTCACACAAAGCCTCCATCTCACCTGCAACATATCCTATTCAGGAGCGGAGCAAGTACAATTCTAGGTAATGAACAAGACATCATGATATGAAAGTACAAGGAAACATGGAAAGTACAGAAAAATACAGGTGAAAAGTACATGAAGAACAGTGTAAAGTACATGAAGAACATGAATGTAAGAACATGATATGTAAGCACCTGAAAGAACATGATATCATGGAATCACAAGAAATAAGTACAAGGTAATCTCCTGAACATGTGTGTAAAATATTTAAAATATATCTAAATATGTGACCGGCTAGGGTAAGCACATGAAAGCACATGAATGGTGACTTAGGACCCGCGTGCACGATGCGGGGTCTAAGCTAAAACACACCTGAGTTGTTACTTGGGATTGGTCACATAGATAGTATATTTCCCCACCCCAGATACAAGTAATAAGAACAAGAGAACATGAGCACCAGAAAGTACATGACGTGTTGCAATTGTGTCACTCAAGGAAGCATAGGATATATAATGAAAAGTACAAAACCGTAGAGTGTACTTGCCTTGCTCCAGAAAAGTACAAGTAGGCAAAAGAGTCGGATATCCTCCTGTATGAAATAATGATGTATACAAGTTGGTCAATAATCTAAAATAACTTAATTCTTAAATCTAGCAAGTCACTTAAGATATACCCTAAGTCCTATTCTTGGTGAAACAAGTTACCTTATAATTGATTTATTGCCTAAATTAGTTAGACTAAACAAGATTGATTCTATTAAGTTCTACCAAGGCCTTCATAAACTTAAGTAAAACCATTAAACCTTATCTCAATGAAGGAAAATCTTCTAAAAGAGGTTGAACTTGTTTGGAACCAATAGTCATAATAGAATTTTGTTATGAACAGGGAACCCTTGACACATAACTTGGTTCCCAAACAACAGTTCATGCAATGGTGCCTAGGAATCTAAGTGTTCCCTGAACTAATCCTTGCATTGGTTCCTGGTTCCTTAGCCAAATTGGACTGAACCATGAGATGTGATCTCAGGTTCCAAAAACAAAACTAAACTGAACAACCATTGAGAAGTCATCTCAGGTTTCCTGTGTTCTCAAATGCCCAGGTTCTAAATTCTGGAATTACATTTAACAGCACAAGTCTCAGATTTCTGAGACTCAAATCTCAGATTCCTGAGATTTAAATCTCAGATTCCTGAGATTCAAATCTCAGACTTCCAGAGATTTTCAAGTCTCTCCTGAGATTTTCAGGTTCCTGGAATGCTCTCAAGTTTCCTGATCATTCTCACATCTCAGATTGCCATAGCTCAGTCTAAATGCAACTGAAGACATAACAACTCGAGAGTTAAACTATAACAAGAACAATCAATCAAATGGATATTGATCCTGAGTTGGACATCAACACAGGATATCAGTATTGAACTGATACCAGGTTTGATTCACAACAAGGTCAGGGTTCTTACCCACTTCAATCGAGATTCACAACAGGTTGTTAATATTTATATATATATCCAAATCCTGAGGCTCTCATAGGAATAGGATAGTAGTGTTCAGACCTATCTCATCCTTGAAAACGGTTCAACATATCCTAGGTTCTCTGTGCATCAATCTTATAAGTTTAAATTCAATAAGCTCTCAACCCAGCTAAACCTATGAAAACTTCCCAAATAGGATTTATATAATACTGAATCTAGCACTGAACACTCATGAGATGCTATCTTAAACTGAGTTCCAAATTGAACTGATCATGAAAAGTCACCTCAGGAATCACACTGAGATTTAACTCCCAGTTTGAATAACTGGAACCACCCTTCTCAACAAGACATTGACATGGTTCTCAGGAAAATCCTCATTCAGTTGACATCCCCTTAGTCACACAAAACCCCCATAAATTACTTCAGGAACAGAGGATACAAAACAACACTTAAAACTCTACCTAGTATTTAACAAATTTCAGAAATTAAATAATGATAGACACTGAATCCTGAAGATAAATACACTGATATACATTGGTATCTAAAACTGAAATAATCAAATAGCCAAGATATTTACTCGAGATTCCCATCTAAATAGGCAACAATATCAAAGAGTTCAAATTTTGAGGTTCATCCAGATGGGATGTCAGTATTAAAACTGACATTCATGCTCGAACCAAACTATAACCATACATGATTCTATAATTTATAGTGAACGATACAATCCTGTAATTAGTGAATTATCTGATGGAATTAATCCTAACAGTCCTAATATGCTGAAAATTGCACTCAACACCAAGAGTTAACACAATAAATGGCAGGAAAGTTTTAAGGGAAGAAAAATACCTTCCAAAAGGTAAACTGAAATCGATTCGACACCAACTCTGTGTCGAACACACGACTCAAGGCCCTGTCCTTGAACCCCTGAGTCAAAGAAGGAAATGATGGAAAACAGAGATCATGTCCAAACTAATCCACCGATCATTTCAAGAGGAATGATTTACAAGTCTTAGAAAACTTACAAAATTAGAAGGCTCAATGATCCAATCAAAAATTCAACGTGGTGTTTACAGGATCTACAAGGAGATTAAACAAACAGTAAGGGTGCATCAACACCCTGATCATCTGAATTGCTCTCGCAATTAATTCAGATCTGATCATCCTCAGATTTATTCCAAAAGATCAGATCTGATCTAAAATAAGGTTTCAGGAATTAAATGAGCATAAGTAAGGATTGATACTTACGTCCTTCACCAAGGTTGGTGCACATGAATTTGCTTAATAGCAGGGGTTCGAGCATTCCAACTGTTAGTCCAAGAGGAGACAGTCTAGATTGATTCGATCCTAAGGGAAGATGAGCAAACCAAATAAACGAGATCGGATCAGAGTTTGATCGAGAATGAATCAATCAAGGAATGGAAATCTAGAGACACTTACCAAGGGATTGATCAAACTCTTGGTCGATCAATGGAAAGTACTCCTCAACCTTGCTACTGCTAGGACCTTCAAGACCAACCTCTGTGTCCCTCTTCACGCATCCGCCATGGTGCTGCTGCCTTGAGCTCTGATGCAGGAATGTTGAAAGAGATGAACAATGATTGGTATGGTTCCAGGGAGAAAGGAAGAGATTAAATAGGCGGTTAGATGAGGAATTTGGAGGGAAAAGGAATTGGAGAGTTTGTTAGAGCACATGGTTGTCAGAGAAACAGTTGAGGGGAGAATTTGAATTCTCAGGCCGTTGCTGTTGAGCTTATTCCTATAATGAAGAAAAGGGTGGAGTTAAAAGAAATGAAAGGGTTCAATCCTAAACAGAAAAATGGTGTTGGATATAAAGGATTGGTTCATGGGCTTTAGTGAAAGCCCAACACTAGGAATTGAAGAGAAGCCCAATTAAATTAAATTGGACTAAAAAGAAATAATAATAGTAATATTAATTTAGAAAAAATATATCAGGAAAAATATTTGAAAATTAAGATTTTTCTGGAAAGTGGAGTTACAGGGAGAGATCTTGTGGGTTCACCCTGATCTTGTCTCCGAGGTTACTCAACCGGAGGTATGCCCTACCTCCAAATCCAAAGGCAGGAAGATCAAGTCTTGCCGCATGGTCTCTTCCTCAGCAGAAGAGGCACTTCATGTACAGACGCGTTCACAACAGAACGCCCAACCCGACGAAGCTGCCGTCGAGGTGGTGCCTCCTTGCATCGTCCCTGCTGCCCAGGAAGAGGGCCCGTCTAAGCCCCCAGCAGCCAATAAGCAGAAGCAGGTAGAGGCCCGCTTCGATAGGCCTCTGCGAAAGGAGAATGCTTCGGGGCTAGCCAAGCCCCACAACTTCGACATACTGGCACAACTGGCCAGTACTCTTGCCCGTCTATCTCTGTTTGAGCTCCTTCGTCTTTCCAAAGACACTCAAGAAGCTCTCTGTGAAGCTCTGAAAGATGTCGAATCCTTCATTAGTCAGGTCAAGCGGCCTGAAGATCTTCCGACTGCATGTGTGCACGGTCATTGTGCGGATGAGGTTATCCCCAACATAACCTTCAACCAACAAGACATGCTGCTCAAGCACAACCGACACAACAGGCCGCTGTATTATACAGGGTATATCGGATCAGTCAAGGTAAAGCGGATTCAGATCGATCCAGGGTCGTCCCTCAGCATCATTCCGAAGACGCTGCTCTCAACACTGGGAATCCCAATGTACCGACTGGCGCCCTCCAACACAACAATCAGTGACTTCAATGCTAGCAAAAGCGAGCCACTGGGCAAAATACGACTAAAGTGCCACATCGGTAACCTCAGAACCGAGGTCACTTGTTATGTCGTGGACGCCGAAGTCAACTACAACCTTCTGTTGGGTCGTCCATGGCTGCATGAGTACATGGTGGTGCCATCCATGCTCCACCAATGTATGAAATACGTGTCCACCAACGACGTCATCCGGACGGAGTTCGCGGACATTGACCCTTTCAAAGGGGTTGAAGCCTACTTCACCGATTCCTCCTTGTACAAGTCACCTGACGAGGAGGAAGCCAATGATGCTGACGACGAAGCAAAAACGGCAGCAGAGCCGGACATAGAGCCTGAGATGACTCCCGACGCTCCTTTGAAGATCCGACTCAAAGGCAAACCGCCTCAGAAGTTGCCTCCCATGAGCATTAAGCTACCCGGGAAAGCACCAACTGTTCCTGAAGCTCCCCTGAAGATACGACTCAAGGGAAAGCCGCCTCAAACATCGGCTCCCCTTGTGGCAAAACTACAGGGGAAGGCACCAATCACCGGAGGCGCAGTGGAGGCACCTCTGAAGGTGCGTCTTAAGGGCAAGCTGCCGCAACTCAAGCTGCCAGAGAAGGCCCACATAGTCCTCTCGGACCCCAAGACCAACGCTGTGGTGGACTCTCCCGATCCTACCCCAGTACTCACAGACGAAGAGCTAGGAAAATATATCTCTGCTGATGTAGATGTACCCTCTCTGGACAATGTAATCCCGCAGGATAAAATCTCGTATTTCATCAATAACAGAGTGTCTTTTAATTATTCTAGTCTTCCACATTGGAATGCCATGTATACATTAGATAACGCTCTACGGTCGTTGCAAACACAAATAACGACCGTCCATCATGTAAATCGAGTAGTTCCATCCCAAGGGGTCTGTTTTGTAGTCCCACCATGGAGTCGAAATAAAGAATCCATCATCTTCGGCAAGGTTGACGTCATCAAGATCTCCCGCCACTCGAGCCAGAACCAGATACCGGCAGAATACAAGTCTATCGGTACACGGACAAGGCAAAGTACCTAATCCAAAAGATGGGTTATGACCTAAAAAGCAACAAAGGCCTGAACTACGGCAAGGATCGACGTCTTCCTCTCCGGCTTCCAACACCTAAAGGAAAGCCGCAGGACTACTATCATCGAACTCGGCGGGGGGTTGGCTATGTCACGCCTCCATCAACTCCAGAGAGTTCGGACGTAGAAGAAGTAGAACATTCTCACTCGTCCGAAGCATTAACTTGGGATTCCGATACGAGTATCGGCTCAGTCTTCAAGAAGATGCTGTCAGCCAACATGACGTCTGCACAATCTCAAGAAGATGAAGGCGAAGACCAAACGCCAGAATTCTTCGAAGAAGAACCCTGGGCTCAATGCCTAGGAGAACAATGGGCGTCTCGTTTTGAATTATACGAACCTTCCACCGAAGATGAAGTCGAGCAGATCGACCTTGGGGACGGATCCTCTTCCAAACCCATTTTTATCAGCAAAAGCTTAAAAGGAGAAGACCGAGAATCTTTAATCCAGATGGCTAAAGAGTATATCGATGTCTTCGCCTGGAGCTACGAAGATATGTCAGGACTTGATCCCCAGATCGCGATGCATAGGCTTAACATCTTACCTGATGCAAAGCCTATCAAACAACAACAGCAACGCTTTCGTCCAGACATCATGAACGCCATCGATCAGGAGGTGGACAAACTCTTGACCAACGGCTTCATCCGCGAAGAACAACACCCGGATTGGGTGGCCAACGTCGTCCCAGTCACCAAGAAGAATGGAAAGATACGAGTCTGTATCGACTTCAGGGATCTCAACACTGCTTGCCCGAAGGATGAATTCCCGCTTCCAATCACCGACGTTATGATCGACAACACATGTGGCTTCGAACGCATGTCTTTCATGGACGGGTATTCGGGCTACAACCAGATCAAGATGTTCCCCGATGACGCAAAACACACGTCATTCAGGACTCCAAAGGGTGTTTTCTGCTACACAGTGATGCCCTTCCGCTTGAAGAATGCTGGTGCGACATACCAACGAGCTATGAGCACCATTTTTCGTCAGCATCTTCGCAAGACAGTCGAATGCTATGTTGACGACATCGCAGTCAAGAGCAGTCTCAAAGGAGATTACCTGCAAGACCTCAAGACAGTCTTCGATCTCATGCGGGCGCATCAACTCAAGATGAACCCCGCTAAATCCTTCCTAGGGGTTTCTAGCAGAAAGTTCTTGGGCTTCATTATCACGGCGAAAGGCATTCATGTCGATCCCGAGAAGACCAAAGCCATCCTCGACATGGACCCTCCGAAGAACCTCCGAGAACTTCGAGGCCTGCAGGGACGTCTGGCATACATCTGGAGGTTCATAGCAAACCTTTTCGGAAAATGTCAACCCTTCACTCAGCTCATGAAGAAGGGAGTCTCTTACGTCTGGACAGAGGAATGCCAAAAAGCTTTCGACGACATCAAAGCTTACCTGACGAGCCCGCCAGTCCTGGTGGCACCCGTCGTCGGCAAACCATTTCTCCTCTACGTTCGTGCCATGGATCATTCCGTCGGCGCTCTGTTGGCTCAGAACAGCGATACAGGCTATGAGCAAGCTATCTACTACCTCAGTAGAATACTGATCGGGGCCGAACACCGGTACAACCCCGTTGAAAAGGAGTGCTTGGCTTTGGTATTTGCCATCCAAAAGACTCGCCATTATGTCTCGGGCCAGACAATTCATGTCATTTCCCGAGTCAATCCGCTCAGAGTTCTCATGGTGAAGCCAAGATCATTGAACTCCCGGCTTGCCACGTGGGCGATCTTGCTAACACCATACAACATGGTGTTTGTTCCACAAAAAGCTGTTAAGGGTCAAGCTCTGGTCGACTTTTTAGCTGCACGCCCCATCCCAGAGTCCTCAAGACTCTATGAAGACATCACGGATGAGGTCCAAGAATCAAACGTCACCGAAGAAAGTTCCGTCTGGCGGATGTTTTTCGATGGCACTTCAAGAACAGGCCCCAAAGGCCAAATCATCGCAGGAGTAGGGGTAGTATTAGTCTCCCCCGATCAGCTGGTCATCCAGCGTGCTTACTCCCTATCAAAGCCGTGTTCCAACAATGTTGTCGAGTACAACGCACTCATCATGGGACTCCAGTTGGCACAACAGCTGGGGGTGAATCATCTGGAAGCCTACAACGACTCAAAACTCGTCGTAAACCAGATAAGAGGGCAATACGAAGTTCGCCATGAAGATCTGATCCCTTACCACGAAGTTGCATTGAATATTATTTCAACCTTCACCGAGTTCTTCATCGAACACGTACCTCGTCTACAAAATCTGGAGGCTGATACCCTCGCTGGCCTCGCAGCCTCCTTGGCAGCACCCCTTGGGACTCAACACTACGTCACGGTAGTTGGTCGAGACTTGGTCTGTCCTAAAAACAACCTGTGCTCACGAGTGGCTCATGCCATGACAACAAGTGCCGGTGTTAATGTCCGAGACTGGAGATTCCCGTTCATCGACTTCGCTGTCTACGGAATTCTCCCAGATGACCCGAAAGAAGTCGTCTCAATCAGGAGGCGCTTCCTTCGATTCTACTACGATACAGCTACTAAAATGCTGTACCGACGCTCCTACGATGGACTTCTCCTTCGATGTTTGTCCAACGAAGAAGCAGCCGAAGCCCTTCAAGAAGCTCACGATGGAACCTGCGGGGCCCATCAACCTGGCCCTAAGTTGCAGGACCGACTGCGACGCATGGGCTACTACTGGCCAACCATGGTCGGTGACGCTGTCGACTATGCTAAGAAGTGCCATGCGTGCCAGCTTCACGCAGACTTCATTCATACGCCGTCAGAACCACTACATCCTACAGTCGCCTCCTGGCCCTTCGAAGCTTGGGGCATGGACATTGTAGGACCGATCATCCCTCCTTCATCGAGAGGACACCGCTTCATCCTAGCCATCACCGACTACTTCTCCAAATGGGCAGAGGCCGTTCCACTGGCGGAAGTGAAGAGCTCCAGGGTGATCAGCTTCATCAAGCACCATGTCATCTACCGTTTCGGGGTACCCCGGAGGATCATCCACGATAATGGTCCTCGGTTCATCAGTCATATTTTCAGCAGATTCTGTGACAAGAATTGCATTCAAAATGTGGCCTCAACCGCCTACAATCCGACAGCAAACGGATTGGCCGAGGCGTTCAACAAGACTATCATCAGGTTACTCAAAAAAGTCGTGTCATCCAACAAACGCGACTGGGACAAAAAGTTCGGCGAATGCCTTTGGGCCTACCGCACAACGGTACGAACCCCGACAGGTAACACACCATTCTCCCTGGTCTACGGGAGTGAAGCGGTACTACCTCTCGAGATCCAGATACCCTCACTCCGCGTAGCAATCACAAACCAACTTACAGAAGAGGACAATCAACGTCGTCGTCTGCAGGAACTGGAGGCACTTGATGAAAAGCGTCTCCTAGCTCAACAACGTATCGATCTCTACCAAGCCCGTATATCACAGGCTTTCAACAAGAAGGTCAAGCAGTGGACTTTCCAAATAGGCGACCTGGTTCTGGCAGTCAGGAGGATGATGGTGTTGACTCACAAGACACCAGGAAAGTTCGAGCCCAAGTGGGAAGGACCTTTCATCATAGAGACGGTATATTCAAACGGAGCTTACCGCCTCGCCAAATCCAATGGGGACTTGTTCATGATGCCCATCAACGGCAAGTTCCTAAAAAAGTACTACTCTTGACATCTTTTAGACATGTACTTCCACAAGGGGATCTGTGGACCCAATCATCAGGGCTCACATACAATTCCCTTCCACAAAATCATACGCTTCCGGAACCCAGCTGTTCCGTGGCATCCTCCAATAGAAGGACAACCACGTCCACATCACCTCTGAGTTGTTCTCCTACGCCATACAAAGTGGAATCTTACATTCCATAAGACTACGCTATCCATCATGTTTACCACGTCCACATTACCTCTGAGTAAACATCTCGTACAGACAACCCCTGCGTTGCCGTACATTGATCGCAGAACTTCCACGTCCACATTACCTCTGAGTAGTTCCGCGTATCCCCCAGTATCATTCTTACCACGTCTATAACACCTCTGAGTAGAAAGATTCTATCATTTTGAATCCCATATTTGCCATGTCCATATTACCTCTGAGCAAACATGTTGGTTCTCTCAAACTTATTATCTGTACCTAAAAACCAAGGTGTGCAAAAGATAATAGGTCCACACAAATCATCAAGTTCATGACAGCAAAAATGAACACATCACAAATTTTTTTTGTATTTCTTTATTCTAAAAAAGAGAGTAAAGGACTACACCCTCCCCAGCAAGAGTTGCAAATACATAAAAAGAAGAGACTACAATCGCTAAACATCCCCAGGGTTGGCTGAAAGCTCTTCAATCCGACGCCTCAAGTCTGCCGCCCGAGTCTCCACAGTCGACAGGACTCGACGTTCAGCTTCTTGACGTATCGCTTCTATGGCCTCAGGAGAAGTGTCATCCTCATGCTTCTCATCCAACTGCTGCCGCTGCTGGGCCAGAGTAAGTGCCCGATGGGTGAAAGCTGCTTCCTCCTTCTTGAATGCTACATGTTCAGCCTGGAGACGTTCGGCATCTAATAGGAGTCGAGCCCGCTGGTCCTCAAGGCCGCGGATCTGGGCATCAACCTCCGCGATACTAGCGTCCAACGTAGCTCGCGACTCTACCTTCTCCTGCGTAGACTGAGACAACCGCTCCACTGCAGCTTCAGTCTCAGCCACTTCGCGTTCCCAGGCACTCACGGTAGCCTGATAATGGGACTCAGTCTCAGCGATCAGCTTCTCCTTCTCCGTGTCTATCAGGACGGAGAGATCATTTCGCTGGATATACTGAAATTTGGAAAACCGCTGGTCCAACTCGGCTACTGAGACTTCTAAAATGTCGGCCATATGATCATGGCCCTGGTGGAGACGAATCAGGTTGATATGAGGCAATGCCAGAGTTTTTGCCGTCGCAAAACTCCCATTGGCGTTCATCATTGCTGATACGCCCCTCTGCAGTATTTTATACATCGCCTCGATGATGAACTTCACATATTCATCTGCATCCGCTAGCACCTGCGGCGTCATAGCAGGAGTCGGAGGAGCTGCTCTAGACAGCGGACCGGAAGAAGGCCCGCCTGCCTCAACCTGCGAGGCTGGAACCTCGGCATCAGTAGGCTCTTCATCAATAGGGGCTTGACTTCTAGCCCGAGGAGCCAAAAGAACGGAGGAAGTCGATAGTGGCGTCGATATAGCACCCCAAGTGGAAGGAGCAACAGAGGGTTCCGCCAAACCCTCACCCTTCCCAAGCTCGGAAGAACCACCGACGTCAGTGGCCACCTCATCAGCCCCCAACGTGCTGTCAGCAACCCGTGTAGGATGTGGAAAATTATGACACGCTGTCATTTTCATCCATACGCTTAAAGACAGATGTCAGTTGAAGCCATACGCTCATTCAAAAGCCATACACTCAGTAAATATTTTATTATTTACTGAAGTGACAGCACAGCATATGTTTAAATGAGGAATAAATCTGACACTTCATCTTTCGTACAAAGACAGCTGTCACGAGAAAAGTAACCGTCGTATAGGTTTTCGAAGAGCCGATTTTGTCTTTTACGAGGACAACTCAGCAGCCTTCATAAATACAAAAGCCATCATTACTGTCAGTTTTGACAATCTGTCAGCCGTCAAATCCGTAGTCACGACGCTCGAGAAGATTGTCAGTTATGGGAAGCTATGGTATACCAAAGAAGATTGATGATAGCCACGTGGCCACTTCTCCAGCGAGCGTATGGACCTCACATGACTCCTTCTTCATCCAGTCAAGTGAGCGTATCGACCTCACATGACTCCTTCTTCACACAGTCAAGTGAGCGTATGGACCTCACATGATTTCTTGTTAACTAAGCGAGCGTATGACCTCACATGACTCCTTGCCCATAAAGTGAGCGTATGATTTTCCTATGGCACTACGCTATCCAAGTCAGCGTATAAACTCTCCTTCAACAAGGCAGCGTATTACAACAACCATATCCAGGATTACAGTCAACACACGTTCTTACGTGTCCTGTACCAGTTATCTACTTCTCTAGAAGTTATGCAACGTGGCATCCAGGCCATTAATCTCTCCTGAACATGCTCTACTACTTTCAACCGCACGCTAATATGTCTCCATCAAAATTCGCCACGCGTCCCTGCAGTTATGCACACGTCAAGTAACTACCTGAGCGTATGCTTAAGGACAGTTATCCTGAACTCTATAAAAAAGAGTTTCTTCATCTTCATCAGAGACTACAAGTCATTTTTCAGAGAGAACAGAGAGATTGCCCAGTTGCTGTCCAAGTTCTTCAAAGTTCGAGTTTTCTTCATCGCATCGTCCAAGGGATAAAGTAATCGTCTTCTAGATTAGATTCCTACAGTTGTAATTTTCTCAGATACAAAATAAATAAAGTGAATTTATTTATGGAAAACAAATTGGCGACTCTGCTGGGGAAAGCTGTCTCCTCCAATGAGATAGCAACAACTCAATGCGATACTTCGTCGATCGGCTTGACGAAGAAGACGATGGTTGTACAATTCGACCAATTGGCTTATGAAGAAATGCTCAAGGCGAAGGAGGGCCGCACTGCTTCCTCCGCTCTTCCTGTTGCCAAGAAGAAGGGACACTCCGTCTATGTCCCTAAGTCTTCTGCAGCAATTCGAGACGCTTCTGTCACTTCTCATGCTGACAAGAACACGTCTTCAACTTCCATTAAGTACACTTCGGCTTCTCGGAACACTGCAACAGTGGTTTCCCCTAGTCACGCTGACAAAATTGGTTCTTTAACCAAGTCAGCGTGTACAAGGAAAACCATCTCTGGACATGTCAAGGTCCCTTCTCCCTCTATTCTTACGACAGCAGTCGGCTCTTTAGCCATTGATGACTCTGAGCGTATGGCATTCAAAGGGCAGCGTACGGCAAAGGCAGTGTACAAAAGCCAACGTCAGGCAGCGTACGCCGAGCCAAAACCAGTGTATGCTAATAAAAAGGCAGCGTATGACCAGAAGTCCAAACTGAAGTCAGCATATGCTAACAAATACAGTCCTTTGACTGTTTCTGAAAATCAGATTGGGGGTTCTCTTCCACAGAACATACAAATGATTCCCCCTCAACTTGCTCATCTTGTGCCAACCAAGGAGAAAGACTCTTTAGTCAACTCCTCTACTCCTAAGGTCTTTACCTCTGGAGTTAATTTGACTAGTAATCTTACTAGATCAAACAATGGAAAACGCCTTTTGGCTAATTCCTCCAAAGATGGATTATTACCGACTCCTAGTCGGAATAATACTCATCTTCCTTCTCTCAAAATTTCTCGGTCTGAGAAAGGCAAATTACAAGTATCCAAGACTGATATCAAAGTCAAATCTCCCACGGATCTTCGTAATAAGCTTAATCAGAATCGGTTCAGTTCCACTGAGACAAGTATATTAGACCCTGATGCAGAATATGCCAAGAACTATGTGGCTCAAATTAATCAGTCTTTATACACTCAGGAACCAAGAAGACAGAAGAACAAAAGACAAGTTTCTACACAGAAACTATCTTCAAATACTTCCCAATCTGTTCCTATAGATCTCCGAGAATATTTGCAAAATAAACAGAGAATTGACACTTCATCTGGCTATAACATTGCCCATATTCGCCATGAAAAGCATGGTTGTGACTTCCAACCTCGGGTTGTCATCCAATGTTGTTGTTCACCAAAAAGACAATCTGTTTTTGAACGGATTCAATATGAACCAATGTTGGATGAAGATGAACCTCTTTATGCTTCTATCAACATGACTTCCAGAAATATTGGGGGTAGCATACGGTCTGATGCTATATCAGACTCTGAAGATGGTGTTTATCTCGGCACTCGATCCAGGACCGGAGCCTTGACCAGAGCTTCTTCTTCTTCTCATCCAAGTGGTAATCCGGAGATCACAGAAGACTTCCTTGGAGAGTCCAATTTTCCAGTATTGACTCCTGTAAAAAGCCCTAGGAAAGATACTGATTCACACAGTGATGATTCAGAACATACTGTTTCATCATCTATTCCTCGAATGATTACCACTTACATGGCAGAAAGTGATCATGAACCTTCGACTAGCAATGAGGCTCATGAACAGAGGATTTCTTCTTTAGAACAACAATTACGAGCTATGGCAGATACATTGAGTGCTATGCACACTCTAATGCAGGCTCAACAACAGACAGCACCACCAGTGGTATTGAATACCCCTGTTGTTCCAAACCCCGAACCCTCTACTATTCCGGGGGTACAATCTAATGTTCCTGTACAAACCACACCAAGTCACTCTGGAGCTGGGGGTGGTACATATGCTACAGTCCCTCCTCCCAATTACACTCTACAAGCCACAACTCCACAATCTTCGAGAGTTGTCTCTGAAGAATTGAAGAATCTCAAAACTCAATTCGAGGCATTCAAACAGAAGGATGGTTTACAAAGGTTAGGCATCAAACAGCCTTATCCGATAGAATGGAAGCAGGTATCGTATCCACCAAAATACAAACCTCCGACCATCTCTTTCTATGATGGGACAACCTCTCCAAGTCAGTTCATTAATCATTTTGAAGTAATGACTGATCAATTGCAACCAAGTGACGCCCTCCTTACTCGGGTGTTCATTGGATGTCTCAAAGGAACGGCTTATGAATGGTATAGAAGTCTCCCTGATGGGTGCATTACCTCATTCGCCGGTTTTAAGCAAAAGTTTCTTGAACGATTCTACGAAGGGCTCAATGATATGACCATGTCGGCCCTCATAAGAATCAAACAGAAGAATAATGAGACCACTGAGGAATTCATTGAGAGATTCAGAAGAGAAGCCCTCAAAATGCCTCTTGGAACTCCCGATGCTGTTACGATCGACACTTGCAAGTCGAACCTCTTACCAATTATCAGTATGTGGACAGGGTCCACTCAGTTTCAAGATTGGCCTTCTTTCATTGTCAGTGCCAAGGCTGCCGAGGTCAGTGCTGAGACCTTCAAGGGTCTGGGGGTACAAATGGCTCCCAAAGAATTAAATCAGAGTGCTAGCAATAGTACTCGACCCAACAATCGCAAAGGGAAAGAAGCTCTTGAAGTCAATCTCCAAAACAGTAGTCAAGAAGTAAAGACTACCCAAGCTACTTCAGCTCCAACAAATCAACAACAGAGATCTCCTCGGCCGAAAGAAGAATATTCTTTCGATGATGACGATGTTCAGGGTATCTTTGAATGCTTACTCAAAGGTAATAAGATTCAATTGCCAGAAATTAAAAAGCCTGATGAAGCCAATAAGACAGATCATCCAAAATACTGTCCATATCATAAAATGCTGGGTCATACAATCCGGTCTTGCTATGTATTAAAAGGGAAGATTCAAGAGATGATTAAATCAGGAGCTGTGACATTAACACCCAAAGACAAAACAGTCACAGCAAATGTAATTTCAATACAATTCGGTGACTTCCCTCCCTTAATGGTGGAAAGTGGGATTGTTCCTATCCCCAAAGCAACTCTCGAATTTATAAACATCCCACCAGCACAGAATGACAGACTTGTTCCTGTCACAACCAAGAAGGGAGAAATCATGTGGATTCACCCAGACTTAAAGACAGAGTTTGAGACGTCTTCCTTTTCTCCTCGGAAGATTTCCTCATCTAAAAAGAAGCTCGGGAAGACTAAGTCATGCAATGTGACTTCTAGTTTCACACTCGATTTTTATCTAATCTCTACTTTCATCTCAGCAGGAAATTCATTCTCTACGAAGATAAAATCTGTACCTCAAATTGAAGATAGATACAAACCTGCTTTTCATTTATACAGTTCACAATCTCGTGAATTGATGGCGAAAATGGGTTATGATCTAGCCATTGCCCCAGGTTTGAACTCAGGCAAGGGACTCCGAGCACCTTTGGCCATCACCATGAGACATAATCAATCTCGTGTTGGCCTTGGTTTCTGGAATGAAGCTTTCATCAAACATAAAAGAACCAAGAGCAAAATAAAGAATTGCAGCATGGTTTCCATAGACCTTGAACCAGAATCTGAAGTTGAAGTTCATGCTGGAACTCGGTCTGGAAAAGTATATCTGAAAGATTATGCTGAAGTTCCTGAAGAAATTTCTGACGTTCCTCCGGTTACAGCTTCAATTCCAGTCTCTACTGAAGAGCCTTTAAATGTTCCTGTTGAGACAGTTCCTTCTAAACCAACAGCAGCTGACAAAGGCAAACAACAAGTCCGCTTCGACAAACCATTGAAGAAGTCATCTCCTACAGGACTTGAAAAGCCTTATAATTTTGATATATTGGCTCAACTAGCCAATACCCCAGCTAAATTATCAATCTTCGAGCTCTTACGCCTCTCTAAAGAGACTCGAGAAACTTTAAGTGAAGCACTGCTGCAAGCAGAAACCTGCTTAACTCTTCTCAAGAAGTTGGAAACAGAACCTGTTTCTCATTGCCATAATGTATTGGAATTTATTCCAAATATTACCTTTACGCAGGACGATATGCTGCTAGAGGATAATCGACATGACCGTCCTTTATATCATACAGGATATATTGATTCTATGAAGGTTGATCGTTTACTGATTGATCCAGGATCTGCTCTCAGTATTATGCCAAAGGCTATGTTAGATGCATTGAAGATACCTGTGCATAGTCTCTCCAGCACTATCACTACCATCTTGGGATTCAATCAAGGAAAAAGTGAGCCTTTAGGCAAGATTCGCCTTAAATTTCAAATAGGCGATCTTCGTACTAAGGTTACCTTTTACATCATCGACAATCATGGTTGCTCATACAATGCTCTATTGGGGAGACCTTTCTTGCATGAACATAATGTCGTTCCTTCAACCCTTCATCAGTGCTTCAAATATGTTGATGATAATGGAGAGGTTCAAAAAGAAGTGGCAGATCTTTACCCATTCAAAGGAGTCGAAGCTTACTTCAATGACGCTCGCATGTACAAAGATGAATACTCGAAAGTCTTGCAAGCTATGGATAATGAAGATGAGACATCCAAAGTTGACACTTTTGTTATTCCTGTAAAAGGGCGTATCACTCCTCCGCAGTCTGTTAGATCATCTGAAGAAGGCTCACTGATAATTCCGGTCAGTGGACGTACTACTTCATCATCTGCCCAGGGTTTACTGATAATTCCTGTCAGTGGACGCACTACTGCACCATCTTCCCAAGCTTCACAAAGTTCGCTGATCATTCCTGTCAATGGACTCATCACTCTCCCTCCATCTTCTCAGGCTAGATCAGATACTCTAGTCATTCCAGTCAGTGGACGCATTACTTATCCACGGTCTTCTTTAAGGGAGCTCACCTCTTCTGAGCCTTTTGTTATCGATCTTAATCGAAACAAAAATTCTAACTGTTCTTCTTCCTTCCCCTTTGTCATTAATCTGACTAAGTCTGATAAGGCTCAGCCTTCTGTTGTAAATACAGCATCTAGTATTAATGAAGCATCTCCTTTGCAGTATATTGATGTTTATGGTTATGTACAAAGTTATTTACAATTGCTAAATAGCTTAGAGCCACTAACTATAGGGGTTGTTCAAGCTCTTCATACAGACATATCATTAGACTCTATACAGAAATCATACTTTGTGGTCCCCAGTCGAAAGAAGGGAGAAAATCCAATATTTTTCTATAAAGGACCTCAGAATCCTCCTAACTTGGAAGAAGATGATATAAATGACGATACTGGAAGGTTACAACTGCGTCGCTACAGTCAGCAATCCAAAAATATCATAAAAAATATGGGTTATGACTTTAGAACCAGTCTCAATAATGGAAAAGGAAGAAGAATGCCTGTTCGAATTCCTCCATTAAAATACGGAAGGACAAAATGTGGTTTAGGTTATATTGCTCCTACCCTTTTTATCAACATAGTCCATGAAGAGTCAAAATTCAATAAAGACGAACAATCTGAAGATGAACGATCTGAGTCTTCTGATTCTCTCTCTTGGGATTCTGACACGAGTGTTGGCGATCTTTATCGCTCTATTCTATCCATCAATATGGTCTCTGTTGATGGCCCACAAGAAAATGATGAAGATGAGGATGATTTTGAAATATCATCCGAATCGGAACGATGGGCTCAAAGATTAGAGAATCAATGGGAATTCAGGTTCGAACAGAGGGAACCTCCTACTGAAGATAAACTGATCCAAATTGATGTTGGTGAAGAAGGTTCTCCTAAACCAATATTCATCAGTGAGAGTCTTTCAGAAATAGATAAGCAAGACATGATCAAGCTTATTCGTGATTATATCGATGTCTTCGCCTGGAGCTACGAGGATATGCCAGGACTAGATCCGAAGATCGCAATGCACAAACTCAATATCATGCCAAATGCTAAACCGGTCAAACAACAACAGCGACGATTTCGTCCAGACATTATGGATACAATTGAAGCTGAAGTCAACAAGCTTATGGCTTCTGGATTTATTCGAGAGGAACAACATCCTGACTGGGTGGCTAACATTGTTCCTGTCCTTAAAAAGACTGGCAAGATCCGAGTCTGTATAGACTTTCGCGATCTCAATGCAGCTTGTCCCAAAGACGAGTTTCCTCTTCCAATTACTGATGTCATGATCGACAATACATGTGGTTTCGAACGAATGTCATTTATGGATGGGTATTCGGGATACAACCAGATCAAAATGTTTCCAGATGATGAAAAACACACTTCCTTCAGAACGCCGATCGGTACATACTGTTATACAGTGATGCCATTTGGTCTCAAGAATGCAGGAGCAACATATCAGCGAGCAATGAGCACTATATTTTGTGAACATCTCCGAAAAATAGTCGAATGCTATGTTGATGATATTGCAGTCAAAAGTCGACGAAAGGAGGATCATATCCAAGATTTGAAGACTATCTTTGATTTAATGCGTCAGCATCAACTTAAAATGAACCCTACTAAGTCCTTCCTGGGCGTTTCTAGTGGTAAATTTCTCGGCTTCGTCATTACCGCTAAAGGTATACACGTGGATCCCGAGAAGATCAAAGCCATCCAAGAGATGCGTCCTCCACGCACCTTAAAAGAGCTACGAGGATTTCAAGAAAGAATTGCTTATATCAGGAGATTCATTTCCAATTTATCAGGACGCTGCAGACCATTCCACAAACTTCTGAAGAAAGGTGTATCTTTCATCTGGAACGAAGAATGTCAAAAAGCATTTGATGACATCAAACAGTACCTCATGAACCCTCCAGTTTTGGTACCTCCCATCTCGGGAATACCATTTCTTCTATATGTTCGAGCTATGGATCATTCTCTTGGTGCATTACTCGCCCAGAAAAATAAAGATGGTCATGAACAGGCCATTTATTATCTCAGTCGCACAATGACAGGCGCTGAACCGCGTTATTCTCCAATCGAGAAAGAATGCCTAGCATTAATGTTTGCTGTTCAGAAAACGTGACATTATATTATCGGTCAAACGATTCATGTCATTTCCAGAGTGAATCCCATCAGGATTATGATGAAGAAACCTGGTATTCTCAACTCCAGACTGGCTAATTGGGGAATCTTGTTAGCCTAATATGACATGCATTATATTCCTCAGAAGTCAGTTAAAGGACAGGCTCTTGCTGATTTTCTAGCAGCTCATGCAGTCCCAGAAGATTCTAAATTATATGATGAGATTCCCGATGAAGTTTTAGATTCAAATCTGGTTTCTGAAGAAGTTCCTACCTGGCGTCTATTCTTTGATGGAGCATCTAGAATAGGTCCTAACGGCGATATTGTCGCCGGAGTTGGAATTGTTCTTGTATCTCCAGAGGGATTAACTATTCAGAGGGCTTATTCTCTGGATCAATCATGTTCAAATAATGTTGCAGAATACAATGCGTTGCTCATTGGTCTTCAACTCGCTAAACATCTGGATGTTCAATATTTAGAAGTTTATGGAGACTCTAAGCTTATCATCAATCAGATCAGAGGAACGTATGAAGTTCGTCATCAAGATTTGATACCTTATCATCGAATAGCACTCTCTATGGCCTCCTCCTTTGAAGGTTTCTTTATCGAACATGTTCGACGAGCCTATAATGCAGAAGCTGATGCTTTGGCTAATCTTGCTGCTGTATTAGCCATACCAATCAGACGTCAGCAAGTGATAGTGGTTTATAACCGAGAACTATTCTGCGTTGAAAATAATCTGGCTTTGGTTTTTCCCCATAATCCAGACGAAGATTCTCTCAACTTTGATGCTGAATTAAAATTTGACAAAGTGTCCTTGTCTTCTTCCAATTCTACTATGGAATATGTCTTTTCTAACAAAATAGACACCGTAACTGAAGACTGGAGACGTCCGTTTCTGGACTTTGTGTTGTATGACATACTTCCTGATAACCCGAGTGAAGCAGCATCTATCCGGCGCCGGTCTCTCAGATTCTATTATAATCATACTACGAAGACACTATATCGTCGAGCCTATGATGGTCTTCTCCTTCGATGCATCGCTGGTGAAGAAGCACAACAGATAATCCGTAAAGCACATGATGGCGTCTGCGGAGCTCACCAGCCAGGTCCAAAACTTCAAGATCGTATCCGACGTATGGGTTATTATTGGCCCACGATGGTAGCTGATACCATTCAATATGCTCGAAAATGTAAAGCCTATCAAATTCATGCAGACTTTATCCATCAACCATCGGAGTTCTTACACCCAACAGCGGCATCATGGCCCTTTGAAGCTTGGGGCATGGACATCATCGGTCCTATCAATCCACCATCATCAAAAGGACATCGGTTTATTCTAGCAATAACTGATTACTTTTCTAAATGGGCTGAAGCAATCCCGTTATCTGAAGTCAAGACTTCTAATGTTATCAACTTTGTCAAACATCATGTCATCTATCGATTTGGTGTTCCTCGGCATATTATCCATGATAATGGACCACAGTTCGTCAGCCAGAAATTTACTCGATTCTGTGATGATCATCGGATTAATAATCTGGCTTCTACAGCATATAATCCAGCAGCCAATGGACTAGCAGAGGCTTTCAATAAAACAATCATCAAACTCTTGAAAAAGTTCGTTTCTTCCAATAAACGTAACTGGAGTGAGAAGCTTGTTGAATGTTTATGGGCTTATCGTACCACAGTTCGCAATGCGACCGGATGTACACCTTTCTCTTTGGTATATGGGTGTGAAGCTGTTCTTCCCTTAGAGATTCAAATTCCTTCTTTAAGGATATCAATCGCTAATGAACTCACTACAGAGAACAATGATCGTCTTTGACTTCAAAAGTTGGAAGCTCTAGATGAAAAACGATTGTATGCGCAACAAAATATCGAGTTGTATCAGGCCCGAATCTCAAAAGCTTTTAACCGGAAAGTTAAAATCAGAACATATCAAAAGGGAGAATTGGTCCTTACTGTCAGACGTCCGATGACCATGACACATATGAGCAAAGGCAAATTTGACGCGAAATGGGAAGGCCCATTCGTAGTAAACAAAGTCTTCTCTAATGGAGCATATCAGCTTGCCTCTATGGACGGGAAAGTCACGATGATGCCTATCAATGGCAAATTCTTAAAGAAATATTATGTATAAATAATATTTTCATTACTCCCCAGCAAATGTAAAATCAAAAATTTATTCTTCTCTACAAAAGCTATTTCGATATCATTATCCCCAGTGGAAACTGATATTCTACCATGTATCATTTTCCCAGAGAATTTGATATTTTGTCTTATTAAATTCCCAGTAGATTTAATAAAGATCTTGTATAGAAAATCATGTCCATATCACCTCTGAATTTTCTATCTCAGTATGTATCATATTTTCTATCATATGAAAATGATATTTAGTCTTTTTATTTCCAAGTTCAAAGATCATGGAAAATAGAATCCAAAGATATCTTTATATCTGAATTCTGTTTTCTCTTACCAGTATTAAACTAAAATTACCTTTGGTTTAATATCATGATAGAGTTACAAAGTTTATTTGTATATTCTATTCTACTGAAATATGTCATGTATCATTTACCTCTGAACATGTTTTCTACAAAAATATCATCCACAAAATCGAAGTCAAATAAAGATATTCATTTCAATCAAATTCGGAACATTGATTACAACTGGTATCAAGACTTCAATATATGATTTATGTAGGAGGAGCGATTATCTCCTGAATATGAACAATTACATTATTCATCTTCTCATCATGGGCTTTCTTGAGACGCTCTGCTGTTTCAGATACAATCATCCGTTGATCATATTCCGCAACAATAGAACTTCGGCGGTTGGTTTCTTCAATCTGATGGGTTTGCATCTGTTCCCGCTCTTCCTGTAAAGATGGATAACGTTCAGCATACGTTCAGTTTTCTTTAAGCGTATGACAGACTCAAGGTTCAGCATACGCTCAGTTTTCTTTAAACGTATGGCAGACTCAAGGTTCAGCATACGCTCAAGTGAATGTTTTTTTAAAAAAAAAGTTCAGTTTATGATCAGTTTGAGTATATCAGCATATGGTTGACAAGATGATCATCAAAAGTTTACGTTAACACAGGAGTTAGCGTATTTCAATGAGACAAATTGCCATAGTATATTCTTTTAAAAGATAGTGTATTTTGATATCTCTATCAAAAATACGCGTATCTTACAGATATACGCTCCAAACATACTTTTCGTAAAAACGAAAAAAAATATATACAGCTAAACCCTAAAGAGGGAAGCGTATTTGCTGACGTATTGACCCTAAAGAGGGATATGTTTTCTGAGTTTTGTTCTAACCAGAGCCCTAAAAAGGGAATAGTTATTTGTTCATCATCATCTTCGTCCTCACCATAAAGAGGTTTCAATGGCCGTTCACTGCGTGAAACACGCTGACTGGCCGTTCTCTTGGTAGTGGCAGTGTCGACGGCAGGATGAGATAATTCTTCAGGGGCTTTCCCCTTTCCTTTCGCAGCAGCATCAATCTTAGGTGCCATTAATGGAGATGGAGCTGAAGATGAAGAAGAAGAAGAAAGATCTTGAGTTTCTGAAAGCTCTTTTCTCTCTTGAAGGCAAAAGCTCTGGTAAAGAAATAGAATAGGTTTTGGGAGACCTATTTATAAAAGAGAAAAAAGTTCAAAACGGCGGATATTTTCTAAACAAAATCCCTAAAGAATTGCACTGATATTGAGGAAGATAATGAACTCATGCCAGCGTGTCAGGACTTATTCCCACTTTCTGTTCAAAGTAATTTCGAACTTTTGAAACTCATAAAGTTCAAAAACTTTGAAGGGGGTCTTGTAGGATGTGGAAAATTATGACACGCTGTCATTTTCATCCATACGCTTAAAGACAGATGTCAGTTGAAGCCATACGCTCATTCAAAAGCCATACGCTCAGTAAATATTTTATTATTTACTGAAGTGACAGCACAGCATATGTTTAAATGAGGAATAAATCTGACACTTCATCTTTCGTGCAAAGACAGCTGTCACGAGAAAAGTAACCGTCGTATATGTTTTCGAAGAGCCGATTTTGTCTTTTACGAGGACAACTCAGCAGCCTTCATAAATACAAAAGCCATCATTACTGTCAGTTTTGACAGTCTGTCAGCCGTCAAATCCGCAGTCACGACGCTCGAGAAGATTTTGTCAGTTATGGGAAGCTATGGTATACCAAAGAAGATTGATGATAGCCACGTGGCCACTTCTCCAGCGAGCGTATGGACCTCACATGACTCCTTCTTCATCCAGTCAAGTGAGCGTATCGACCTCACATGACTCCTTCTTCACACAGTCAAGTGAGCGTATGGACCTCACATGATTTCTTGTTAACTAAGCGAGCGTATGACCTCACATGACTCCTTGCCCATAAAGTGAGCGTATGATTTTCCTATGGCACTACGCTATCCAAGTCAGCGTATAAACTCTCCTTCAACAAGGCAGCGTATTACAACAACCATATCCAGGATTACAGTCAACACACGTTCTCACGTGTCCTGTACCAGTTATCTACTTCTCTAGAAGTTATGCAACGTGGCATCCAGGCCATTAATCTCTCCTGAACATGCTCCACTACTTTCAACCGCACGCTAATATGTCTCCATCAGAATTCGCCACGCGTCCCTGCAGTTATGCACACGTCAAGTAACTACCTGAGCGTATGCTTAAGGACAGTTATCCTGAACTCTATAAAAAAGAGTTTCTTCATCTTCATCAGAGACTACAAGTCATTTTTCAGAGAGAACAGAGAGATTGCCCAGTTGCTGTCCAAGTTCTTCAAAGTTCGAGTTTTCTTCATCGCATCGTCCAAGGGATAAAGTAATCGTCTTCTAGATTAGATTCCTACAGTTGTAATTTTCTCAGATACAAAATAAATAAAGTGAATTTATTTATGGAAAACAACCCGTACGGAACATTCCCCTCCTGGCAGAATGGGGAGATCAACAATTGTCTCCTGACTCGCCCTTGGAGTCAGGACCGGCAGACGAGTCTCATCTTCCTCATCAAATCCCACTACTGGGACAGGATCCGTCGCTACCTCCCGGTCGGCAGCCACCTCAGCTGCCACTGCTGAGTCTGGGGTAGGGCTCGGCAACGCTACAGCCGACCTCCCCTCATCATAACAAGGAGGGGAATCAACCCTCTCCTCTGTTCCAATCACATATGTTGCCCCCGCAACAGGCTCTTGCAACTCTGGAGGAATGTCATCTGAAGACGACGAACTCCACTCTACTTCCTCATCAGGAAGCCTCGTGTCCGCAAGACCTTCAACGTCTAAGGCCCCCACGACAGCTTGTACCATCCCGGAAGTTGCTGCAACCTCAGTGTCTCTTCCGACAAAGTCTGGAGGTGCTAAAATCTCCGCAGGAACATCTTCAGGATTCTCCTCCATTGGAGACATCACCATCGGAGGAATGCGCTCATCAGAAGAGCTTGCCACCTCCTTCGGTTTACTGACACCCGGCTTCGAAACACGAGTTTTCTTCTTCGATCCCTACAAGAAGAAAAGCACAAGTCACCAAAAATGACAAGATGAGCCAAATTACGGAGGACTCTTTACCTCAGCAGGGACTGATTCCAGTGACGCAGCCTTTGAAGTCGTCACTTTCCTCGGCCTTTTTGGTACAGACGAACCGGCTTCTGCGTCAGCCCGATCTCTTTGAGCTCAGCCTTGAACTTCGACAACACCCAGAGGGTCAAGTCGTCCCACTTCGGCATATGGTGACACCAACCTTCAACCCTAAAGCTACCTTTCGGATACACGACCCTCGATGTTAACATCCGATTTGCAAAGGTCGAAGCACTGAAGACAAAGGTGTCACTTGGAACCTCACTATAAAGGCTCCCAGGACGCAAAGTTCGGCAACTAAACGAGGGACCGGCTCGCGAAGCGGCCAGGGTATCCCTTTGATTCGAAGTAGCATCAATCGAAAGAATACCTCCCAATGCCCCTCCTTGAGAAGGAGTAAGTTCCTAGGGCATCCTTCTCTTGGAAGCTAAACGGTAGAAGGCCGTCAGCGGCAACTGGCGATCAAGTTGTCGCATATACAGAATCATGCCCTTCACAGAGAAGAACCAGTCTTCTTTGATCTTCAGTATCTTCGCCTCGGTGGAGATCAGGCGGTCACCAAACAAAAAGGCAGGTTTTAAGAAGGTCACATCCTCGGATTCAGCTGATTTCAGTTTACCGCTCTCCATCATACTCTGAAGGAAAATCGGCAACTGATTCTGGATCTGCAGCATTCTCTCAGGAGGTTGATTCTGCATGATAGCATCCTTCGCAGGGTTGATAACCTCCTCGTCAAAATCAACTCCAATTTGACAAAGAGAAGCATCCAGAAGGACTTCATTCAGCAAAGGGATTGTCATCAACACTGATACAATAAAAACAAAAGTCAGCTTCAAGAAGACAAAGTGTGTCAAGCAGCCTGGCGCATCATCAGGGTGTAAACCCATACGCATCAGCAGTGAAGCTTCGGCGCATCATCAGGGTGCAAACCCATGCGCGTCAGCAGTGAAGCTTCGGTGCATCATCAGGGTGTAAACCCATGCGCATTAGTAGTTAAACCTCGGTGCATAATAAGGGCCTAAACCCATGCATGTCGAGGGGATAAAACCTTGGCGCATCATCAGGTCAGAAGTCCATGCGCGTCGGCAGCAGAGAGTTAAGGCACACCAACTCAGCCGCATGATCCGAAGCTTGTCTGAACAAAAAATATGGAAAAGACGACACCCACCCGTCACAATGGCGATGGGAGCGTCTTCTTCGGCGAACTACGCAGGCACCTTTCCCTTGCCAGCACCGTCGCGAGGAGTCTTGGGAGCCATTCTTTGAAGGGAGAAAGTTAGGGTTTTTCGAAGAAGAACTCTAAAAGACAAAAGCAATGAGAAGAAGAACTCTCTCTCTCCACATCACGCCTATTTATAGGCTCAGTCGCACGCGTGAATCGATGAGGCGTGACCTTGGCCGTCGCCTCGGGTTCTGCGAGGAGATAATTGCAAATCAAACCAAAAAGATCATCATTAATCTTTCTGGTTATCGAGGCGTTATCATTTGCATTTACTAAGAGGAGCATGCGCCCCATCACTGATGCGCGGAGTGTCTATGCGCCCGAACAGTCATGCGCCCCAACCACCATGCTTCTTATTCAAAGTATTCCAAAACTTTGACAAAAAGTTTTGAAAACTTTGAAGGGGGTCTTGTAGAAGCATAGAATTTCACGATCAAAAATCCTATGCGCCAAACACTACATGTGCCAGGGAGCTCAGACGACACAGCAAAACAAAAGTATGGACATTAAACGAGGATTTTTATTTACATATAAAAGTCTATTACATGTCCAGAAAAGACTGTACAAAGGAGAACTTCTACAAAATGAAAAGACCCTAAGACTACAGCCAGGCGCATCCCATCATACGCTTTCAGTCTGGCGCATCCCACCATGCGCCCTCAGCATGGCGCATCCTGTCAGCAGCTCAATTATGTGCATCCTCAGTTATGTGCATCCCTTCAGCAGCTCAGTTATGTGCCACCCTTCCAGCCAGGCTCACCTGAAGCATCTATTGAGCGGAACGAGGGTGGCAATCAACCCTCTAGCTGGAGAAAGAGCTCCCCAAAACCGAGGAAGAGAGGAGCACCGCAAATCAACCTGTGGCCAGGGGAGGCTTCGAAAGAGCAACCAAAGGCCAAGGAAGATGATCGTAGCACCGCCATTCCGATCTGCGGCTCTTCCAGCATAACGGAGACGAGGCTCGAGCATCCCGATCTTTGGATGCAACAGGCACCTTCCGTCTGCCTCAGAAGCCCTCGACTCCGACTTTTGGATGTAACAGTCACGTTCAAGTGCATCAATGAAGATAATGCGTTGCATCTTCACCCTCGGGAACATCTCATCAACAGAGTGCACTCGAGTAAACAAGTTCATTTTGGAAGAACGTGAGAGAACGAGAAGCAAACTCTCTCCATGCCACTATTTATAGGCCAGGCAAATCAAACCCATGCGCTAAGTGGATGGCTCTCTGAATCATGTACAATGAATTTGCATTAAATGGATGAACCAGACGCTTCGAATTCAGCCAAGTCAAAAACGGCTATTTAAAGCACTCGAAGAACGTAACAGTCGTACCATTAAAAATGTGTCATACGGAGCGAATGCGCCGACAAGGCCGTGCATCACACAGACGCGCCTCTCGACACCAAGCGCCTCACACAGCATGCGCCCCCATATAGCCCCATGCGCCTAGTAGAACGCCGATCGATGTGCCCACTCAACAGTCCATCAAATGTCAAAGAACATTAAATGTTGAAGTCTGACAGAGTTGGCAGCACGCCTCTCGAGGACTGAACAGTTGACAGCTTTTTCAGAGAACGAAGCGTCGCCAACGTAAGCATCATCATTACTCTTCTCCGGCGGTTACAGCCACGTGGCCGCCCAACCACTCGCATGTGCCTCCGCAGCCATGCGCCCAAAACTCTGCATGCGCCTCGAGCCATGCGTATCAGACATTCTCTCTGATCCCTAAAGACAGAAGTAAAGTCACTACTGAAGCTCAGCATGCGCCTCGAGCCATGCGCATCAGACTTTCTCTCTGATCCCTAAAGACAGAAGTAAAGTCACTACTGAAGCTCTGCATGCTCCTCAAAAGTCATGCGCCTCAAACTTTTCTCTGATCCCTAAAGACAGAATAAAGTCACTACTGAATTATCGCATGCGCTTCAAAAGCCATACGCCCCGAATGGTTCGTGACTCCCAAAGGTTACGAGCCAGAGTCTCCTCATGCGCCCAATCCCAGGCGCATCCTACCAGATCATTCCCCACCAAATTCGAGATCTCCGAGCCATGGGCCGATGACACGTGTCCTTTGACTTGATTCACCCAAGATCTCAGCAACAGAAAGATCCTCTTCTCTGCTACGTGCCGGTCCACAACAACAGCATGAAAAATTCAACCCCTCGATCAGGGCGCATCGTCCATGCGCCTCCATCAGCAATCACCACGTGGCGTCCCCGAGTCCAGGCACATCCTACATGCGCGCACGAGCAGCCAGCCTGCAAAGCTATAAATAGAGGGATCATTTCCTTCTTCCGGACGAACACACACACAGACGAACATACAGACAAAGACGTCGCACAACCAGAGAGGCAGATACAGACACTCAACGTCTTCCTCCTCTCCACCAGCTCCAGCACCCAGAGCAACCCAGACCTTCAGAGAACCGATAACCGTCGTCAGATCGTCAACGGAGTCAACGCATTACCACTCGCTCCATCGGCACAAGGGACCCAGATAAACAAAAGTGTACTCCTAGGACTACGTCAAAGTCCTACATTGTAACACTGTTCTGTTTGTATTGAAATTTACAATCAAAAGATTTTAATGGCAAACAATCTCCTCTTCTTTGGCACTAACCACCGGCACAGAGTTTTCCTCTGGGCTATCTGCAGTTATTTTTTTCTACTACGCTTGGGAGCTCGTTGAGGTCTTTTAGAAGCTATGTCAACGCTTTCTTCGTTTGACACTTTTTTTGCATCAATTTCTGAAGCATTATTATTGGAGATTGCTTGAATATAATGCACCCTCATGCCCTTAACTTGATCGACATTTGCTATGGAGAGAACTAGTTGATAACTAGTCGATCCCCTCATAGTTTTAAAAGGCGAAAGGCGCACCAAGACGCAAAGGTTCCTGGAGCCTGAGGTGCTAGGCGCAAGGCTCAAGGCGCGCCTTTTGGAAGCTAGGCGCACTTTTTTCTTTGTATGTAAAAAATATATATATATATATTAAAATATATATATATTTCTTTTTTCTTTGAATATATATATATATATATATATATATATATATTAAAGTAACTTTACGCCTAGGCGCGCCTTTTGAGCGCCTGGAGCCTGCGCCTTGCTACACTAGGCGCACACTTTTTTAAGGTGGTACGCCTGGCTAGTTCCTAGGCGCTGACCCTGCGCCTCGCTGCGCCTTGAGCCTAGGCGCGCGCCTAGGCGCGCTTTTTAATTCAATGGGTCCCCTACACCATTCAAGCAATCATTACAGATTATTAAATGCTTTTTGGGGGGGTTGCAATTCCAGAATTTTGGTGATTGAGAAACTATACTGCAATAGCACACTAAACCATTCACCAGGCGAAAAGAAGAACAAAAAGTTAGTATAGGAGCCCCAAATCTAGATAGTTGAATTATCTATTACTATTATTTTTGTATCAGGAAAGAGGAAGATTTGGAGTAAGAAACTTGCTAGTGTTACTGTGAACAAAAAAAAAGTGATAAAAGAATAAAGAGAAGGAATTTAGTTGTGAGGGATCAGAAACCTCTCACACAGTCCACAGAAGTTTGGTTGCTAGTGTCTGTTAGGGTTATATACTAAAAGCATCACTTTTTGTATTAACTTTATTTTCTTAAATTTTGAATGAGAATCATATGGGCAAATGATTGCATATTGTATTTATTGCAAGTATTAATGCAAGTGTCTGATATTCTATATTGTATACAATATGGTGTGTGGTGTCACACAGAAGATCATATTATCAGTTCCCTATAGAATATATAAATATTTCACAACCCAGATGGACTTGGACAATCCATTGGAAAGGTTGTAGTGTAATCTGGTATTAGTCTATCTTGACTATAGGTTTACACTAGTACACTTTGTGTGTATTGAACAGGACCACTTGAGGTTGTTCTCTTTGTACTGACTATATAAAAGAACAAATACCTCTGTTATTATGGATGCTTGTGCTCTTAATCCGGATATAATAACAGACATGTATATGCAGTGTGCATTACTTTGATTCATAAAAGAGTAAGATTCATTATGGATCAACAATCTCTATGAATTGGGTAATAACATTGTATGTATGATGGACTGTTGATTATAAAAGGAATCCATGTCCTGATAAGTCGGGTTGATGATGTCCCCTTAAGGAACTCATAAGGATTGTCATGTAAACCCTGCAGGTGGATTATATCCGACATGACAAATAAAGTTAAGCGGTACTACATAAGGATAAAAGACGTCGATCAATATAGTTGTCAGTAACTTTGATCGACGGACATTCGATATCTTAACATGGGGAGACAAACGAGCATATAATAAAAGGAGCCCACAACATAATTTGGGATTAGGAAGGTAGTGCAACAATAGCTCTTTAGTGGACCGAGCTATTGTTAATGGGTCTGGGTTGTGTGTTCGGGTTGAACACGGGATACCCAGATCCGTTAGGAGACCTAACCCTAATTTTTCCTCATGGTCCCTGCCGTAGCCTATATATATCCTCTATTCTCTGGCCGTCATCATCTAATCAGAAATACGAGCTGTAGGAACCCTAGGGGGGTGAATAGGGTTAAGCTAACTAATCAAGCACTTAGCACAAGCTAATAGGCAATTTAAAAATATAAGTGCAAGAGAAGAAGCAAAACAATACCGACACCCGATATATCATGGTATCCTCCTAAGGAGCACTCCAGTCCCAGAACTCTCTCCGGCTTTAATCCACTTTTATCGCAAATAGTACAACGTGAGTTTTCATACGAAGGCCTCACCAACTTCTTACACAAGAGCTTTAATCCGAAGGGCTCTCCGACTTCAACCGAGAGTTTGGATCCGAAGACTCTCCAACTTCAACCGAGAGTTTGGATACGAAGACTCTCCAACTTCAACCTTTCTCAATAGGTTTTGATCTCCTTATACAATAAGATGATCTCACTTTTCAGCTCAATAACTCTAACATAATTTGTGGATGGCAAATAAAAGCTTTGTAGAGTTATTTGTGGATAGGCTTTGGTGGTTTGGAAATTTTTAAGCTCAAAGCATCAACCTTGAATGAAGGGGTTCAAGGCTATTTATAACCAAAGCAATGAAAAGA
This sequence comes from Iris pallida, assembly GCA_029216955.1. Classification (NCBI taxonomy): domain Eukaryota; kingdom Viridiplantae; phylum Streptophyta; class Magnoliopsida; order Asparagales; family Iridaceae; genus Iris; species Iris pallida. The sequence goes on along the minus strand of JANAVB010041419.1, from coordinate 10,937,008 downwards.
GCCAAAGGCAACTTTTCAGTCAACGACCGGCATACTTTCGGTATGAAATGGAATACCATCGGTATACCGGTCTGGGATTACAACGGCTAGAAATATAGTCGTTGGGATCATTTAATGCTCGAAAATATGACCGTTGGATTTTCAACGTTACAGAATCGGTATACCGTCGGTACGAACCGGTGTACCGTTGATATGCCGAATTTGTAGACAGAAACTTTTTGTGAACACCAATCGATATACCGTCGGTACAGACCGGTGTACCGTCGATATGCCGATTTTTATCCGAAAATGATCCTGGGCTAATTTCTACCTAGCTTTCGATTTTTTCATACATTTCTTGTGTTTACAATTATTCTTAAGACTCATTACAGACTCCAGATATACTGTAGCAGGTGCAGTCTTCTTCAGAGTCTTGAAATGATGATGGCTTGGCTTGGCTTGGCTTCTTTCTTTGATAGATGCTGGCTTCTTCCTTTATGGTAGCTATCCAAAGATACCCAGTTTGTGAAAACTGGATACCTTTCAGGGGCGAAGCCCCCAAACCCCCGACGGGGGGCGCTGCCCCCTCGACTTTCGTCCGCTGACCGGGCAGCGGAACCCCCGAGTGCGTAGCTCCGGAGATATCGTTGGGTGGTTCAGAAAAATCTTGTGGGAGACCGTTGTCATTGGCCCATCTTAATTTCTTCATGCATATGTCCATGTTTGATCTTATTTATTGCTTTTCTGCAAATACATGTTAGACGAACAAAGCAATATACAAGGTAGCAAGTTTAAAGTACATTAGGACAATGCTGAGTGTAAGTAAAAGAGCTATAGTGATAGCAAAAGTAATAGTGATACATAATGTTAAACTTAATTGAATAACCAATAATCAAAGACATAGTTTTGATTTGGACAACTATATTAAATTTAAGATAGATATATGAATGCTCATATCACTAAAACGTAAAACAATAAGCACATATCACCAAAGGTATGCGTATAAGTAGAAATGCTATAATGATTGTATGAAGATTAGTGATAAAGAAATGATAAACTTAATCGATTAACCATATTCAAAAACATGATACATTCATTGGGCCAACAATCTTCCCTTTTTTGATTATGGCAAATCGGTTAAGTATAGTATGAACACAATATATGCATTTATTACTAATATAAAAAAGACAAGCATATATCACTAAAAGCATACTACTTAGATTAGTTCTACCCCTTTTGCAAACATATCAAACATATACTTAAACTTACTTCTCTCCCTTTGACATGATCAAAAATAAACTCCCCCGTACTAAGAGATAAAATAAAATCAATCTTAAGTGCATAAATCAGAGCATGAGGAAGGCATAGACAATCATGATCAAGATATACTAAATGAAGAACAATGGAAAAAGTGTGTAAAGACAAGTATATAAACTACATACCAAATGTAAAGCACCAAATAGAAATGGCCTTGTCAAAACACAAAATGGTTGGAAAAATCGAAAGAATTTGAAGAAAAAAACACGAAATAAGTAGTTTACCAACTTGAAATCCAAGGAATAAGTCCAAAAACATAATATGATATGAAAAATTACACTAGTTTTGGAAGAGAATTGAGAAATAAATGATTTCAATAAAAAGCCATGAGGAATAGATAATTGCAAATAATAGAAACCAATTAAGATATTGAAATAATAAACTTGATACCAATTGAAAAGATGTAAAATTGAAAACATTGATCAAGGAAGCCATTAATAGTCACAATTGGCCACAAATAAATAGTGGAACAAAATAAAAGAATGATCAATGTAAACTATTGCAATTGATATAAAGTAATCTCATTATTTGCAAAATCTATATGCTTATCCAAGTTCATGCATTTGAACTCGATTACCTTATCATGCTATATGAATACCCTTTAGATAAACATGAAGATAAAGAAGAAAAATACTTGAGAAAGAGAAATTCAATCGACTTGAATGCTCCCCCTCAAAGTACTACCAAAGTTGATAAAAATCATGAATTTTGGATAAGTCCTCAACAAGGAAAGCCAAAACAACTAAGCATAAAAAAAAGCCAAATCAATGAAAGCATAATATTCATCAAGATAAGATTTGAAAGTTAATATTAGCAAGATGACATATTTAACACATATAAAAGAGAGAGAGAGATATAAGATAATAAAGACAATCACATACTCTCATAAACCCTTCAAAAAAAATATCATGACCTCAATCAATAAGATATTAAAATGAAAAAAATATGGGTCCATGATAAACTATGTATACGACATATTAAAGGGTATAGATGAATTAAAACAATTTATTTGCTCCCCCTCAAAATATGCGTAACTAGTTTCAAAGCACTTATAGCATAAAATATATATCATCAAAATCTAGGGGTAAATCAACTATGGATTTCTCCCCCTTGCTCAATGTTTGCCATAAAATATAAAAGAACAGAACAATTATCGGAGGACTGGACTTTTATTTCACAATAGAAACTTTGCTTGTGCAAAGAAAGCCTAGGGACGAAAGCCTAGGTACAGCAATCTAAGTACAATTGTTTATTTTAGATTCTGGGGGATGACGATAGAGGCTCGGAAAAGCGACGACAGCTCTGCCTTACTCCTTGGACGATCGGATGCAGCCTTGACTCCGGGGAAGAACTGCTTGGCGTTGAAGAAATGCTCTCTTTTCCTTCTCTGTATGTCTCTCTCTCTGTGTGTGTATTTTCTTGTCTCTTGTATCTATATGTCTGTGTGTCTCCTTTTTTTTCCGCAAGGAAATGGCACCCTGCCATTTATAAGAGTGGGGGGCCTCATTAGGGTTTACAATGATTGCCCATTCTTTGAAAGTCGGCGGCTAAGAATCACGGGATCTGGACCGTTCATCGAGATTTGAGCAATAAATATGATTGCATCAAATCTTTTGTGGATAATTAATGCTGTTTGACATAAATCCTCCTGATTTATTACGCCAACCTCGGATTTTGTGACACGTGTCATTAATTTGCTTATTTGCAAATGATCTGATTTGATTCCAATATTTTATTGGGATTTGTTGAGAGATTTCGATCAATCTGATGCCACGTGCCCTGCTATCATGCCACATGTCGTAACCGTAAGCCACAACCAAAATATGAGCCGCATGAAAGTTACTCCACATTGGACCGCATGAGGCTGGCCACGTGTCAAGGCTGCCTGAGAGTGGCCCCCTGACTATTTGGACCGCATGGTAATGATTTGAGCCGCATGAGTGTGGATGACCGAATGAGTGAACCGCATGGAGATAGTCGTCGTGAGCCGCATGGGGCTAGTCTTCGTGAGCCACATGGAGCTAGTCGTCGTGAGCCGCATGGGGCTAGTCTTCATGAGCCGTATGGGGCTACTCTTCGTGAGCCGCATGGGGGAGCCTCCGCTTGGGCCGCATACAACTGTCCACGTGTCAGGGCCGCATGACAGTTTCTGAATCTTGGGAGATTGTGTCAGAGATTTTCTTCGCTTCCCAAGGAGTCCGTCATTATGAGGGAGTCATAATGATATCTTTGTGTCAGGACTGTTATCTTGTCAGAGCTGTCAGCCGTCAAGGCATTTAATGTAGTAATGGACAAAGAGACGAGCTGTTTGCAGGCCACGTGGCTCCTCTTTGAGCCGCATAGAGCTTGTTTGAGCCGCATAGACGCTCGAGCCGCATGAATACTTGAGCCGTATGAACTCTCTGAGCCGCATGGGGCTCTCTGGCCGCATGGATCTTTCTTTATTCTTTTCCATGCTTCTACAAGACCCCATTCAAAGTTTTTAATTTGCAAAATTGAAATACTTTGAATAAGAAGCATGGCCAGGTATTATTCTGGCCGCATATGATGTCTCAGCCGCATGGATGTCTCGGCCACATGGGTGACTCGGCCGCATGGATGACCCGGCCGCATAGATGTCTTAGCCGCAGAGATGTCTCAGTCACAGGGGCTGGCTCAGCCGCATAGATGTCTCAAACGCAGGGGCTTTTTGCCACATTATCGTTGCCACGTATGGCAATCTTTTGCATTAAATGCTATTGATTTGCTGTCAGTTTTAAAGGCCACTTTTCGGTACGGGATCCCAGGAGTTTGGCCTTCATTTTAGGCGGTTCGCCTCGATAACCGAAGAGTCGGTCTTCGTGTTTGTACGGGAATCGAAATGCCTCGCTTTTGTTTATAAATATGGATGAGTTCAGTCGGAGGGATTTCTTTACTTCCTCTTTCGTTCCAACTATTGCTGTCTCGCCTCTCTTTCCTCATTTTCCTTCTCCGACCGTCGAAAATGGCCCCCAAATCCTCCAAGGTCGGCTCCGCTGCTGCAAAAGGCAAGAAGGCGGCTTCCTCATCGGCCGTCGTGCCCGAAGTGCACCCCGATGTCCACCCTGCTTTCAAGGGTAAGGATTGCTTTTGAATTCTTTGAACCCTAAGAACCCATGGCTCTGTTGCATGATTTATGCACAAGCCTTCGTTTGAACGACCCAAGTTCGATCGTGATGGAGCCGCATATGTTGTATGGGCCGCATGACCCTCTTACATCCGAGCCGCATAGGAGATGCCCTATGTTTGAGCCGCATGAGAAGGACTTGAGTCGTAGGATTACTTCTGGATACGAACCGCATGAAGTCTCCTTTGAAGGGAGCCGCATATATTTCTGATAAACTGGACCGCATAGCATTTTGCTAAGTCGTGCCACATAAACTCTTCTGCTAGATAGAACCGCATAAGTTCAACCGAACCGCATAAGCTATCGAACCAGTGTCACATGGAACTCCCAACTGAATTGGGGCGCATGAGGCAGTGTTGACCTTAACCGCATAGGCTCAGCTAAAATTGAGCCGCATAAGGCTTCATTGATCCGAGCCACATAGGCTCGTAGGAACTTCTTTCTTGAGAAAGTGGTTTCGATTTAACCATCTTTTAATCCTGTTTCTTTTTGTCCTTTTCCAGTGAACCTCCCAACCAATCCGGCAGGAGAGCTCCTTGTGGGTCCAGCTCAATTTGCCGTGGGCGTGCGGCTCGACGGCTTAATTCAACATATAACAGATCAGCTTCCCGCTAATGAACCTTTGGAGAGGGTGGCTGCCATCAACAACTAGCCTTTCCATTTCCTTTGTACTATGATGAATTCGGGGAGATTGGACGGAGAATATCTGAAACCAGCTTTTCTCTTTGGGGATGCTCTTTCCGTAAAGAACTCCCGTGTGCTAGATGTTTCTGAGAGATGGGATTTCACTGTGGACGGGGTGGAGATCCATATTCCCCAGATGTAGCGGCATTTTCCCCTCTCGTGGTTTAATATGGTACCGATGGACAGGAAAATGGTGGGCTCCCTAACTCCCACCCAATCAGGGATGTTCGTGGGCAACATCCACTATAATATGAGTATTAAGTCAGCATGTGCGAGCAGGGAGTCGGTGAGTCGGAGTGTAGTGAGGCTAATTCCTGGTACTTTTATAAATGTGTCCGGTCACAACTTCACTTTTACTCGAGCTGATACCTTCCTGAATCAGCTCGCTCGTGTTTACAAAAACAAAAGTATAAAACTTTATTGATACAAACTGTAATAAAGATTACAAGAATTCTGAGAAAATTACAACTATAGGAATCCAATCTTGATGACGATTGCTTTATCCCTTGGACGATGTGAACTTTGAAGACGAAGCCTTTGAAGTTGAAAACAACTCTGGAAATTGAAGGCAAAAGCCTCTGAAGTTGAAGACAAAAGTCTCGGAAGAATGCAGCAGCACTTTGACAGGAACTCCTGAACTCTCTGATTTCTGATCTCTGATCTTGATCCCCTTAAAATGAAGACTTGAAACTCTATTTATAGAGTTCTGAAAATAACTAACTTTCAGTTATTTTGGACTGCGCAAGCTGATTTGCACAGCAACTGGTTTGCGCAGCACTGGATTGCGCAGACAGTTATTGGATCGTGGGCCAACTATCTGAGACACATGGCATTAGTTGATTGAAATGCGCATGATCGTACATAGACAGTTGCCACGTAATGAGCATTTGATGGCATAAATGCCACATGTAATTAGTCAGTTATGTTGGTAGAATGCGCAAAGTGAACTGCGCAGAAATGGTTTGCGCAACCACGGATTGCGCATGAATGATTTGCGCAACCATGGATTGCGCTGCCACCTGTCAGCCGCCCTCGAGCACTGTGTGGCGTCAAAAACGAACAACCTCCTCGTTATTCGTGTTGTCAGCTGTCAAGAAGATCTGATTTGATTCAGTCAATGATGACTTCTGCCATGTCAGCCTGCACAGTTGGGAACATGCGCAAACCAACCTGCACAAAGTGATGTCTGCGCAATCTGTTGTCTGCGCAACTCATCAAAATGGTGAATATCTTGAATTTTTGACTTTGTTAATTGATGCAACTTGATTTTTTTAGGACCTACAAGACCCCCTTCAAAGTTTTCGAAAGTTGATTATAATCAAAATTTCGAAATACTTTGAATTTTTGAATGTTGAATCATTTTGCGCAATATGATGAGCTGTCTGCGCAAAGCGAATAGACCATAAGTTTAGGCACAATCCGAGGCATCCGTTTCGCATTTCAAAAACTATAAATACCCCTCTTTTCGTTTTTAATTCTTTACTTTGCAATCTTTCGAACTTTTTGAGAAGAAAACCTTCACTATTCTCCTTCTCCGACGATTTGTTATGGCTCCACGACGATCAAATGTTGCCGCTGCCGCCGCCGCGAAGGGAAAAGCTCCGGCCGAGTCTTCTGACAGGGTTGCACGGCGAGCTTTCCGACACGAATCCGTACACCCTGCTCTGAGAGGTAGTTGAACCGATCGAAAACCCCTTCTTAGGATGATTCGACTCCCTTGAAACTCATCTCTTTTTAGAGATAAGTTCATATTGCGCCACCCTTTTTAGGGTTTCGGTTGCATCAACTATCAGTTCTTCATTTTTATGAAGGCTGCATTCTTGCACAAATTGTTGATTTGTGCTGACAGGAAGTCAACGCAAACAATTAAGTTGCGCAGATATCAGCGCAAACCATTGCTTTGCGTACCTTTAATGATGCGCAAACTGATATTGCGCAAGTTATGTCAGTGCAATCTGAGGTTGCGCAAATCATGTCAGCGCAGTCTGATGTTGCACAAATCATGTCAGCGCAGTCTGAGATTGCGTAAATCATGTTTCATGTTTAAAAACAAAATCTTTGTCTTGGACTAATTTTCATCTGTTTGTTGATGCAGTTGAAGTCAATGAAGATCCAGATTACGAATATTTTGTGGGAACCCTCACAGAATCTGAATACAAAGAGGATCTGTCTCATGTCCATTACCCTCAGTATGATCTGCCGGCCTCCCGTCAGGCTATATTGATTTCTCAGGACAATGAAACTTTGATGTGTTTGATGAACAGACAGCCTTTAGAATCAGCTGATGCTGTAATTCACAAGAAACCCTTATTCCTATTCGGTGATGCCTTTGAAAGAGCCTCTCAGCCTAGGCCAAGGATGGAAGATAGGATAGTTCACCAACAAGATAGATCCTTTTTTATACCCGACATCGCTCGATGCCTTCCTTTGTCACGGTACGACGGTACGCTCATACAAGCTACCCTAGGAAGATGGAATGGAATATCACTCTATTTCAGGATGCTCGGGTCGGAAAAATCTTCGTAAAGAAGGGGCCACATCATAAGGATATGTTTTATAACTCTTCCGACAGATATAGTGTCCTACTGAGAGGCTTAAGACCTGGCTGTATTCCACCAGAGAACTCATCCATGCTAATGCCTGTTAGGACACCAATATTCGCAAATGAGTTTGCGAAGGTTGAAGGAAAATATCCTGAGCAAGATATAAGAATGACTGGATTGGTGAATCCAGACTACAAGCGATGGAGTTATATCGCGAATTGGGTTCTGGGAAAATTCCAAGACAGACTCCAACAAATCAACCTGTATGGAGCAGTGCATGCCACTGTATATGGATTTGCTCCCAATCCTCATATGTTCTTAGCTTTAGCTGAGAGATACAACTACAGGACTGGAACCTTCATGACCCCAGGGGGAGAGATGGGCTTTGCACTCCACGAGATGAAGTATATCTCGTTCTTGCCATGGCAGATGCTCCGTATGAGGAGTATGTACCAACAAATGATGAGTTGAACAAGCTCAAAAAAGAGAATCCAGAGATGGTGACAGTGTTCGAAGAACTATTGTGCCACTACAAGATCTGCTCTTTATTTTACAAGAGTGCCACTGCCAATACTTGTTATTCTTCAAAGTGGCTACCATATCTGTTTCTTAATCATATAGAGGAGAAGAAAACCAAAGAGAACGATAAATGCTACCCAACCTTTTTCAAACCTTTGAGCCATACAGAGGTCAAAAAATTAATGGAACAAAGTGGTCACTTTGATAAAGAAGTGATGGATGACCATGAATATCCTCCTTTGAAGAGAGGAGACAATTTGGAAAGTTACTTGAGAATGGGCTATAGGCCCATGTCAGAAGCAGCACAATTGGCGGGATTCTTGACATACTGGCTGCGAAGGTTCGTAGTTCCTGGATCCAGTGCAGTGGATCGTTTTCACCGTGGCGTCTTATTTGCAGCTGTTAAGCTAGTCTTCGGCTATAAAATGGACTCACTATCAGCAATGACCTGTAAGCTGAACGCCAGTCTTCGTTTATATGTTGACTTGATATTGAAAGCGAAAGAAGAGAGAGAGAATTCCCTCGCTTAGAATTGCCATATACATATTTGTTTGGATGGTTGCTTCTTCACTATCCAACTCTAATGGATCCTGGCATGGGACCAGTTGACGGCAGTTTTCTTCGAAGGTATTCCGATGGAAAATGGAAATATACTTCCTTATCTGAATGTAGATTTATGTTGAATCTGAATAGAGGATGGAACTTCTGCTGCGCTCCTTTCCCTACTGGGTATGATCAGATGCCTACGAATATGGTGGATTCGAAACTGCAGCCTCTAACTCGTGTCGCTTTTGAATGGTTGAAGACAATTCGACCATCTCATTTGGTCTACCGATTCGAAGAAGAGTGCTACTTAGAACCATACCTCCCAAGCCATTTTGCTCGACAGTTTGGGTATGATCAGTTCCACGTAGGAAACACAATTACCTACCTCCAAGGCAAGGGTTATCTGATAGACGGAGCTAGGGCTTGGGCTTATTACAATGCCCGTGATACAAAAGCCACTTTCTCCATGCCAGCAAGGACTACTCCTCAGGGTCCTCGAATGCTTTTTACATACTCCGTGTTTTACACATCAGCGAATACTTTTGCCGAGAATTTCAATCTCGCAGATAGTTTCGCCACTGCAACAAGATTAAGGAGAGGAAGAATTGCTCCATCGATCCCTATAAATGAGGAGGCGCAGGAACCGGCAGATGCACCTCTAGAAACTACAAGGGATATTATATTCCCCCAAGAAGTGAATACACCACTTCGTATTTCACTGAAGGTGGGTAAATCTCCTGCGAAGAAGAGAAGAAGAGAGGAGCCTCCTGCTCCTGTGGCGAAGAAGAAATTGATTCTTGATGTTTCTTCTGAAAAGGTGACTACCAGATCTCAATCCCGGCAATTGGCCGAAACACATCAAGAAATTGCCAGTACACCAACCTCCGTGCAAAAACAAGCAGAGCCAGAAAATGTAGAGAGTCATGTTAGACCTCTACACAGAAAGAAAAGAGTAGTCACTAGAAGAGTCTTGGAAGAGTCTTCTTCTATACAACTCCTGACTTCAGTAGATGCTGCTGCAGGACTTCTAATGGCATCTCCCACACCCGCTTCTGAATCAGGGAGCAAAACTCTCGAGGAGAATGAACAGAGGGGAGATGTTACCCCAAGAATTGAAAAGCCTAGAGAACATATTTTAGAGGAAGATCAAAGTATTGTACGACCTCATTCTCCTATTGCAGATATTACTCAACCTCCTCCTACTCCCAGGACTCTTCGTGAGGACGAAGACCGTGAAATGATTGCAGCTCTGGAGGATTACAGTTATAGCTTGCAGGAAGATCAGGCTGCCACTAGCAGTGGAAATGCAGCAGTAGAAGAAGAAGAAGAAGAAGACGAGGAAGGATCTTCATCCGAAAATGTTGATGAGTATTTACAAGATCCTGAAAAGCAAACTGAAGAACACAGATCTCTTGATACTGCCGATGATATTTCAAATCCTAAAAAGGATATTGAAGTGGAGGCGTCTGCAGAAAAGGCTGTCGATGTTGAAATAGAAATCTCTCCTGAAGAAGTAGCCGATGAAGGTGTGCTAAAAGAAAATCCCACCACCGACCCTCAAGGTATAAAACGAGATTTAACAATCTTTTCTTGTTTTAAAATGAACCGATAACTAATATCTTCATTCGCAGATCTTGGGACTTTGCCAACACCTCCAACGGACCTGATTATGGTGCCTATACCAACGGTAGTTATTAGCAGTAGTCATCATTTATCTTGTGGTTCTGAGGCGGGCAGCAGTCAGGCTGTTGCAGCGGAGGCTACTTCTGTTCAACAGTATTCCATTCCAGTAAGGAATGAACTCGTTGTTAAACCAAACCAAGGTAACATTGCTCTTAATTTGATCTTTTTGTTCATCAACAATCAATTAGTAAAATAATAATTTTACTTTTGCAGAAGATCAAGCAGGAGGAGCAACCAGCTCTACTCTGGCTCCCTTATTTAAAGAGCCTATTGTCCAACCTCAAAGAATCGAGCAACCTGTTACTCCGTCATCATCGGGAGTAGCAGCGACTCCTGGAACTTTAGCCATCAATCAGCAGGTTATCCAGTCATTTACTAAATGCTTCTTTGAATCGCTGGGATCTCTCGTCCGTAAAATGATAGAGAAAGAAGGGGCTGACTTCATTATGGTTAGGAAGCCCACTTCTTTCTTGATAAGAGCCATAAGAGACCAAGGAGACGAAGCTCAGGCCACTCTTCTTGAACATATACTGGATGAATTAGAAGTCTCCATCAAGAAGTATAAAGAACTCAAGAAGAAAGATGTAAACTCTTTAGTACAAGCTGAATTTGAGCGGCTGGCTCAAGCTGCTGATATAGAAAGGTTAACTCTTCAAAATCTATTAGAAGCTCATTCAGCAAAATCAGCTGAATATAATTCTAAAATAGAATCAATTACCCTAGTAGCTGAAAGTAAAGGACGGCGACTTGCTGAGCTGAAGGCTGAAATTACTCGCCTCCAACAAGAATTTGAAGAAGAAACTGTTAATCACCAACTGGTGATTGAACAATTTAATGCATTGATTGAAGAAAGAAATGAGTATGAGACCACTCATGGTGAAGAGATCACCCGCAGGACAGTAGATATGCCCATTTTTGATGAAGACAGCGGGATGGAGGAGGCAAGAAAGATAGTAGCGTCAACACACGAAGAAGAGCTGCAGTCATTGAAGCAGCAAATTGACAATCTGATTGTCCCTCCTTCTTGATTTTGTATTTGGGTTTTGTTACTGTAGCTGCATTTTTGTAATGTCTCATTTTTTTTTGATATAAAGGACATTTTGTTGTGGCTCCATTATTTATTGCATATCTTATTCAGATATAAATAATAGATAGATATGATATATTTATTGACAATTTAATCGAAAACGACAAATTGCTGATATAGAAGATGAACGATGATGACTCGTCAATGTATATGAAAATGAATGAATGGGAATACCGTCAAGTAATGATGAAAGAACGGATAAATCGTCAAATGATGTTGAAATGAACGAATTAACCGTCAAATGATAATAAATAAACGGGTTAACCGTCAAAATAGATGAACGGATGAACCGTCAGATATTAACGAACGGACGAACCGTCGGATGAGAGTAATAAATGAACGGATGAACCGTCAGGTGTTTAATGAACGGACGAACCGTCGGATGAATGTGATAAATGAACGGATGAACCGTCAGGTATTAATGAACGTATGAACCGTCGGATGAATGTAATGCTTCATTAATTGAGGAACTTCTGTCTATAAATATAGCAGAAATCTGACAGGAACGAACACTTCTACTCTCCAACATAAAAATGTCTTCCGGAGAAGCATCTAAGAAGGTTGAGACTGTCTCGAAGGTTCAGAAGGGTATTGAAGAACACCCTGCCGATCCAGTTCAGCCAAAGAAAGCAGAAGCAGGCGAAGGTTCGTCTGCACCCCAGCCACCACGGGACATTTTGGACTTCCTGCTCGAACCAGGAAAGACTAAAGAAGAAGAAGCCATGAGGATGGCCGCCTGCAAGTTTCTTGTGGGATCCAGCAAGGAGGTTTTTGGCTCTTTTGTTGACCGCATTTTTGAGAAGGATGGCAGTGGCCCTCGTCCCAATGTAGAAAAAGATGATATGACCTTTAATATGTACTATCATATAATAAAATTTGAATTTTATTCATGAACTTGATTCTGTCTGATAATTTACAAGTATTTACATTTATACATAATACTTCTTTAAGAATTTGCCATTGATAGGCATCATAGCAACTCGACCATCAAGTTCTGAAAGTTGATAAGCTCCGTTTGAGAAGACTTTGCTCACAATATAGGGACCTTTCCATTTCGCATCGAATTTTCCTTTGCTCATATGAGTCATAGTCATAGGACGTCTGACCGTTAGAACAAGTTCTCCTTGCTGAAAGGCTCTGACCTTCACTTTACGATTAAATGTCTTTGAGATGCGGGCTTGGTATAACTCAATATGCTGTTGAGCCATTAACCGCTTTTCATCCAATGTCTCTAACTCTTGAAGTCGAAGAAGGTCATTGTTTTCTGTGGTGAGTTCATTGGCAATAGCAATCCTTAAAGAAGGAATTTGTAACTCCAAAGGAAGGACAGCTTCACAGCCATACACCAAAGAGAAAGGTGTAAAGCCTGTGGGATTACGGACTGTAGTTCGATAGGCCCAAAGACATTCGCCAAGTTTCTCGCTCCAATTCCGTTTGTTAGTGGATACAAATTTCTTAAGGAGCTTAATAATGGTTTTGTTAAAGGCTTCAGCTAAACCATTAGCAGCAGGATTGTAGGCCGTCGAAGCAACATTGTTAATCCGATGATCATCGCAGAATCTAGTGAACTTCTGACTAATGAATTGAGGTCCATTGTCATGAATGATTCTGCGAGGTACACCGAATCTATAGATGACATGGTGTTTAACGAAGTTGATGACACTGCTAGTCTTGACTTCAGCCAGAGGTATAGCTTCAGCCCACTTGGAGAAGTAATCGGTTATCGCCAATATGAACCGATGTCCTCTAGAAGAAGGAGGATTAATAGGACCTATGATGTCCATACCCCAAGCTTCAAAAGGCCAGGAAGCAGCAGTCGGGTGTAAGAATTCCGAGGGTTGATGAATGAAGTCTGCATGGATTTGACAAGCACGACATTTCCTTGCATATTCAATGGCATCTGATACCATAGAGGGCCAATAGTAACCCATGCGTCGGATGCGATCCTGTAATTTAGGACCAGGTTGATGTGCTCCACAGACGCCATCATGAGCTTCACGCAACACTTGTTTGGCTTCATCACCAGCTAAACAGCGTAGAAGAAGACCATCATAAGTTCGTCGATAGAGTGTTTTGGTGGTTTGATTGTAATAAAATCGTAGAGATCGACGTCGAACGCTTGTAGCCTCCTTAGGATCTTCAGGGAGTATGTCATGTACTACGAAATCGATAAAAGGAGTTCTCCAATCGTCATCAATAACATTGACTTCAGCAAGATTACTAAATTCAATATTATGATTATTTTCAATACAGAACAATTCTCGGTTAGAAATAACCACCACCTGATGTCTTTTGATAGGGATGGCTAAGACAGCTGCAAGATTGGCCAAAGCATCGGCTTCAGTATTGCAAGCTCGTCGAACATAGTCGATGAAGAAAGCTTTGAATGATATAGCTATATTGATTGCCGCTTCATGATAAGGCACCAGGTCTTGATGACGGACTTCATAGGTTCCTCTAACCTGGTTCACAACCAGTTTAGAATCACCATAGACTTCCAGATATTCAACATTCAGTTGTTTAGCTAGCTGAAGGCCGACAAGTAAGGCATTGTACTCTGCCACATTGTTGGAGCAAGGTTCGTCTAAAGAATAGGCTCTTTGGATAGTTAATCCGTCTGGAGAAACGAGAACAACTCCAACACCTGCCACTATAGCACCATTTGGTCCAATTCTTGATGCACCATCAAAGAATAGACGCCAGGTTGGAAATTCTTCGGAGATCATGTTGACTTCTAATGTCTCGTCAGGAATTTCGTCATAGAGTTTAGATGTTTCAGGCACAGGATGAGCTGCTAAGAAGTCCGCCAATGCTTGACCTTTGACAGATTTCTGTGGAACATACACCATGTCATATTGAGCTAGCATGATTGCCCATGTAGCCAACCGAGAATTAAGTGTACTCGGTTTCTTCATGAGTACCCGAAGAGGGTTAACTCGAGATATAACATGAATAGTTTGACCAATGATATAATGCCTCGTCTTTTGCACAGCAAACATGAGAGCCAGGCATTCTTTCTCGACTGGACTATAACGGTGTTCAGCACCAATCATAGTTCGGCTAAGATAGTAGATAGCCTGTTCATGGCCTTCTTTGTTCTTTTGGGCAAGTAAAGCACCTAATGAATGGTCCATAGCACGGACATACATCAAGAATGGAATGCCAGAGATAGGTGGCACCAAAACTGGTGGGTTCATAAGATATTGTTTGATATCGTCGAATGCTCGTTGACACTCTTCGGTCCAAACAAAAGATACACCCTTCTTCATTAATTGAGTGAATGGTCTGCAGCGTCCAGACAAGTTCGAAATGAATCGCCTGATGTACGCAAGTCGGCCTTGGAATCCTCGTAGCTCTTTTAGGTTGCGTGGATGACGCATCTCTTGGATGGCTTTGATCTTCTCGGGATCTACGTGTATACCCTTAGAGGTAATGACGAAGCCGAGAAATTTGCCACTAGAGACACCTAAGAATGACTTGGTGGGATTCATCTTGAGCTGATGTTGACGCATGAGATTAAATATTGTTCTCAAATCTTGGATGTGATCTTCTTTTAGACGACTTTTGACAGCAATATCGTCAACGTAGCATTCGACTATTTTACGAAGATGTTCTCTGAAAATAGTACTCATAGCCCATTGGTAGGTTATACCAGCGTTTTTGAGACCAAATGGCATCACTGTGTAACAATAGACTCCTCGAGGAGTGCGGAAAGATGTATGCTTTTCATCTTCAGGATGCATTTTAATCTGATTATATCCGGAGAATCCATCCATAAAAGATATTCGCTCGAACTCACAAGTATTGTCAATCATGACGTCTGTGATAGGAAGAGAAAATTCATCTTTCGGACATGCTTCATTGAGATCTCGGAAGTCGATGCAGACTCGAACTTTTCCAGTTTTCTTCAGAACTGGGACTACATTGGCTACCCAATTAGGATGCTGCTCTTCTCGAATAAAGCCACAAGCGATGAGCTTCTTGACTTCATCATCAATTGCGTCTATCATTTCAGGCTTAAATCGCCTTTGTTGCTGTTTGACCGGTTTAGCATTAGGAAGAATGTTCAGTTTGTGAGTAGCAATCTTGGGATCTAAACCTGGCATGTCTTCGTAACTCCAAGCAAGACGTCTATGTATTCTTTAATGAGAAGAATCAACTCTTGCTTATCTGCTTCTGGAAGATTCTTGCTAATAAAGATTGGCCGAGGTGACTCTCTTTCCCCTACATCAGTTTGAATTAGTTGATCTTCAGTAGGAGGTTCACGTTGTTCAAAACGAAGTACCCATTGGTTATCCATATGTTGAGCCCAAGGATCTGTTTCCGGACTTTCTTCAACATCTTTATCACAGCCTTCTGGTAATTCAATGGAGACCATGTTAGAAGATACAATTATACGATGGACTTCACCGATGCTGGTATCGGAATCCCATGATCTGGAATCAGAAGAATTAGAACGTTCTTCACTATCTGATTCAGAAGCTGCTGGGGATAACAGTGGAGGAGAAGTATATCCGAGACCTTTCTTGGTCCTGTCATAATACATTTGTGATTTTCCGTTTGGAACTATTGTACGAATGGGAGTTCGTCTACCTTTACCATAGTTAAGGCCGCTCTTGAAGCCGTAACCCATCTTTCGGAGGATGTCTTTTGATTGTTGACTATAACGATGGAACTGGAGACGTCCCGTATCGTTAACTTTGCTATCATCCGTATAGTTAATCTTTGTTTCCGGTCTTTTATATAAAAAGGCTAGACTTTCACCTTTCTTCAAAGAAGGGTGAATACGATAAGAATCATCTGGATCTTCAAGCGAGACTTCTGTCTGAAGAGATTGTACGACTCCCAGTGTAATTGATTGGAAGCTATCTAACATATCCAAATAATTTTTAGTATAATAAATAACATCAATATACTGGAAAGTAGGTGCTTTTTCATTGATTTGTACATCAGTATTTACAACAAGACCTTTAACCTTAGCAGGTTTAGTCAAATTGATTACAAGAGGGGGAGAAGAAGAACGTGGAGGAGGCTTGTTACGACGGAGGTCGATAACAAATGGCTCAGAAGAGGTGAGCTCCCTTTTTTCCTTGTTGCGATTTAGATCAACAACAAGTGGCTCAGAAGGAATGAGCTGCTTTTTGTCTTTGTTACGACGTAAGTCGATAACAAGTGGCTCAGAAGAGGTGAGCTCCCTTTGATTTTCATCAGCATCAACTGATTTCTTTTGAACTGGTAAGTGAATAACCAGTGGTTTGGAAGATTGAGGATGAGAAACTCGCCCCTTAACAGGTATGATAAGAGTGTCTTGAGGTACTGCTTTTTGATCTTCTTCAGTATCCATAGCCAATACCACCTTCATAAATTCATCCTTGTACATACGAGCATCGTTGCAATAAGCTTCAACACCCTTGAAAGGATAAAGGTCCGCAACTTCCTTGTGAACTTGTCCTTTGTCATCAACGTATTTAAAGCATTGATGAAGAGTTGATGGAACGACATTGTGTTCATGGAGGAATGGCCTTCCCAGGAGAGCATTGTAAGAACAACCATGATTGTCAATGATATAAAATGTCACCTTTGTGCGAAGATTGCCTATTTGGAGTTTTAGGCGAATCTTGCCCAAAGGTTCACTCTTTCCTTGGTTAAATCCCAGAATAGTAGTGATCGTGGTTGAAAGACTATGCACTGGTATCTTCAATGCATCTAGCATTGTCTTTGGCATAATACTAAGTGCAGACCCTGGATCTATCATGATACGATCAACCTTCATTGAATCTACATATCCTGTATAGTAAAGAGGACGATCATGTCTATTATCTTCCATTAGCATATCATCCTGAGTGAAGGTAATATTTGGGATCAGTTCCAAGATACTATGACTGTGATGACAAGAGACTGGTTCTGATTCTGGCTTCTTGAGAAGAGTTAAGCAAGTTTCGGCCTGCATCAGAGCTTCACTTAGAGTTTCTCGTGTCTCTTTGGAAAGACGCAAGAGTTCAAAGATTGACAGCCTAGCTGGTGTATTAGCTAATTGAGCTAATATATCAAAGTTGTAAGGCTTCTCAAGCCCAGTAGGAGATGACTTCTTTAGAGGTTTGTCAAATCGAACTTGTTGCTTGCCTTTATCAGCCGTTGTTGGCTTAGGAGGAATTGATACTACAACTGGTAAAGATGTAGAAGGGACCTCTTCAGCAGATGCAGGTTGTGCCGGAGCAGGTTCGGAAGAAGAAGCAGGATCCTTTTGACCTTCAGAATGATCTTTCAAATAAGCTTTCCCTGATCTGGTGCCTAACAGAATCTCTTCGTCAACAATGGGATCAAAAGATACCATGTTGCAAATCTTGGTTTTGCTTTTAGAACGAGTTTTCTTCTTGGAAGATATCTCAAATTCTGGAGCAAGATCAGGATGGATCCACATAATTTCACCATTGTCAAGAGACAAGGGAATAAGACCTTCATTGGCTGGAAGCGGGAGATTCTCAATCTCAAGGGTTGCTTTAGGAATTGGAATGACACCATGCTGTATCATCTGCGGAGGAAAATCTCCAAATTGGACTGAGACCATATTTGCAGTAACAGTCTTCTCATCTTGTTGCAAAGTGACTACACCAGCATTGACAAGCTCTTGAATCTTACCTTTGAGCACATAGCATGCTCGAGTAGGATGTCCAATGAATCGGTGATAGACACAATACTTGGGATGATCAGTCTTATTGACTTCATCAGGTTTCTTTGGATCAGGGAGTTGAATTTTGTTGCTTTTGAGTAAACACTCAAAGATACTTGCTGTGTCATTTTCGTCAAAGGAATATTCTACCTTCGGACGAGGTTCCCTTGGTGGAGGTGCAGAAGGAGTAGGAGTAGATGTAGGTGGGACCACATTGACAGCCAAAGATTCTTTATTTTTGTTCAAGTTAATGTTCAAAGTCTCTTTCGCTTTGCGATTGTTCTGGCGATTGCCACCACCTGAATTCTGATGCTCATCGCGATCAGGGTTAGACATTTGTACCCCCAATTGTTTGAACTTGTCAGCACTCACTTCAGCAGCTTTGGCGTTGACGATGAATGAGGGCCAATCTTGGAATTGGGTAGATCCCGTCCACATACTGATAATAGGTAAAAGATTTGCCTTACAAGTATCAATAGTGACAGCAGCTGGAGTCCCTGGAGGCATTTTCAAAGCTTCACGGCGGAACCGTTCAATAAAGCTCTCAGCAGTTTCATTATGTTTTTGTTTGATTTTATTGAGAGCTGACATAGTCATATCATTAAATCCTTCATAGAACCGTTCCAGAAAGATTTGTTTGAGACCTGAAAAGGATGTGATGCAACCATCGGGCAAACTTCTGTACCAGTCGTATGCTACGCCGGCTAAACAACCGACGAACACTCTGGTAAGAAGAGCGTCATTTGGCTGAAGTTGAACAGTCATTACCTCAAAATGATTGATGAATTGACTCGGGGAACTACTGCCATCGAACAGAGAGATTGTAGGGATTTTGTACTTTGGGGGAAACGGGACGTCCTTCCATTCAACCGGATAGGGTTGTTTAATCCCCAACCTTTGTAGATTGTCTTTCTCTTTAAATGCTTCAAATTGGGTTCGTAAGAGTTTGACAGCTTCATTGGCGTCTTCTGATGAAGAAGAAGGAGCAGGTTGAGTTGTAGTGGTGGGAGGAGGAACAGCGTTGTAAGCACTACCTCCAGCTCCTGACTGGCTAGGCGTAGTTTGTACTTGCACTTGTACAGGAGGCATTTGGGGAGGCACTACCCCCAGCCCAGTATTGGCAGGCTTCACGGCGGAACCGTTCAATAAAGCTCTCAGCAGTTTTATTATGTTTTTTGTTTGATTTTATTGAGAGCTGACATAGTCATATCATTAAATCCTTCATAAAACCGTTCCAGAAAGATTTGTTTGAGACCTGAAAAGGATGTGATGCAACCATCGGGCAAACTTCTGTACCAGTCGTATGCTACACCGGCTAAACAACCGACGAACACTCTGGTAAGAAGAGCGTCATTTGGCTGAAGTTGAACAGTCATTACCTCAAAATGATTGATGAATTGACTCGGGGAAGTACTGCCATCGAACAGAGAGATTGTAGGGATTTTGTACTTTGGGGGAAACGGGACGTCCTTCCATTCAACCGGATAGGGTTGTTTAATCCCCAACCTTTGTAGATTGTCTTTCTCTTTAAATGCTTCAAATTGGGTTCGTAAGAGTTTGACAGCTTCATTGGCGTCTTCTGATGAAGAAGAAGGAGCAGGTTGAGTTGTAGTGGTGGGAGGAGGAACAGCGTTGTAAGCACTACCCCCAGCTCCTGACTGGCTAGGCGTAGTTTGTACTTGCACTTGTACAGGAGGCATTTGGGGAGGCACTACCCCCAGCCCAGTATTGGCAGGTATTGAAGATGCTATGATCTCTGGACTAGTAATAGGTGCAATTGGTGGTGTAACATGCTGTGCTACAATGATGGAATGCATACTAGCAACCATCTCAGCCATGGTTTTTAATTTGTCTTCGAGTGCAGCAATTCGCTGTTCTTGATTGGCGGAGGTTGAAGCATCTGGATCATCGGTGACAACATAAGCCGTCACTTCTCTTGGCACAGTGGAAGATACTGTTTGTTCAGAACTTTCACTGTATGCATCATAATCAAAAAACGAATCATCTCCTGACTGGGAAACAGGAAGATGACTTGAAGGGTTTTGAGAAAGATTCCTTTGACCGATTGTATCTCGGCTTCGAGAACGGGTATGTTGAAATACTCCTTCAGAAGATTCTTGAAGTAATTCCAAATACCGCTGGCTTGGCTTACGGAGTCTGCCATGCTTAGAGCATCTTTTACCTCCAGTGTCTCGGGAAGTCATGTTAACAGAAGTATACAAAACTTCGTCTTCTTCTGACATAGGTTCAGATTTAGCAAAAGTTAAACGATCGAAGACAGATCGTTTTGTCGTTTGACAACATCATTGGATGATGACTTTATGATTACAGTGATGATCAGATGGTTGAGATGGAGATATTGAGACATTATCCTGTTTTTGTCTTAGATGTTCTCGAAGATCTACAACAGGACGAGGAAAGTTCCGAGGGATCTGTTCTTTGATAAGATTTAGAACATGATTCCGATTCTTTAAATGTTTAGTCCCTTGAGTATACAGGGAAGTACTCACTTCATTGGCATAAGTGTCAGGATTTTTGACCTTGGAGATTTATTTCTGATGATGTTTGACCTTCGACATTGGCTGTTTTCGTTTTACCGAAGTGGGTCGATTAAGATAAGTTCTGAGATCAGCAAATTCACCCCCAGGAGTTTCTGTTTGAGACACTAACAGTTTTCCCTGTCTGGAACGACAAATTTGGAGAGTCGGGAGGTCCTGGAATTCTGCTATCGGAGTAGGCAGAATACCTCTTTGATTAGTATAAGTACTCTTGTTATAAAGGAAAGAAGAATCCTTGTTCGCCAGAGTTCTCGAACTGATTGGTGCCGAGACACATTGAGATGGATCTTCTTCAGTAAAGACTGAAGAAGACTGAGAAAAGACCAAAGGGCCTTTTCCTTTGTTTTGAGATGAAGGGTTAGCTAAAGAGCGTTTCCCTCTGTTATCTTCCAAGTCATGAGACAAGGAAGTTTGAGAAAAGACCAATGGACCTTTTCCTTTGCTTTGAAGAGAAGGAGGAATAGTCAAAGGACTACCCTCAGTAGATTGCGCAGAGGCAATAGGGTGTTTGGGAAGAGGAGTAGAATCTCTTCTTTTATTGTGAGAAGAAGGGAATTTAGCCAAAAGGCTATTTTTCTTGGATTGCGCAGACTTGGTTTGCGCCTGGCTGGAAGGTGCACTAGTCATTTGTGCATTAGAAGCTTTGGTAGGGAGTGCATCAGGAGTTCTTGTCTTAGAGTGCTTGGGATGCATTTTAGTTACTGGAGTGCTATTTTGCGCAGGAAAAGCCACTGCCAATTGCGCCAGAGTCATAGGAGTCTTCTGTTTTGACAAGGCAGCATATGAAGTAGCCTGTACAACAGTTGCAACAGATTGCGCAGCCTTGACTGCAACAGATTGTGCAGCAGTTGTTGAGACAGACTGTGCAACAGTTGGCACAGCAGTTTGTGCAGCAATCTGACTAGCAGATTGTGCAACAGTTGGTACAGCATCCTTGGTGGCAAAACTGCCAGATTGTGCAGACTTGGAGACCCAAACTGAGCGCACTTTGCTTTTGGCAGAAGTGGCTACAGTACGGGGAGTGGTCTTGGAGTTGAGCATCGCCTCGTAGGCAGTCTGGTTGACCTTAACAACCAGTGTCTTCTGCGTCTTCCCGATAGACGCTACGTCACATTGAGTTGCTACTTCCTCGTCGGAGGAGAAAGTTTTCCCCAGCAGAGTCGCCATTTTGTTTGTAAAAACAAAAGTATAAAACTTTATTGATACAAACTGTAATAAAGATTACAAGAATTCTGGGAAAATTACAACTATAGGAATCCAATCTTGATGACGATTGCTTTATCCCTTGGACGATGTGAACTTTGAAGACGAAGCCTTTGAAGTTGAAAACAACTCTAGAAATTGAAGGCAAAAGCCTCTGAAGTTGAAGACAAAAGTCTCGGAAGAATGCAGCAGCACTTTGACAGGAACTCCTGAACTCTCTGATTTCTGATCTCTGATCTTGATCCCCTTAAAATGAAGACTTGAAACTCTATTTATAGAGTTCTAAAAATAACTAACTTTCAGTTATTTTGGACTACGCAAGCTGATTTGCGCAGCAACTGGTTTGCGCAGCACTGGATTGCGGAGACAGTTATTGGATCGTGGGCCAACTATCTGAGACACATGGCATTAGTTGATTGAAATGTGCATGATCGTGCATAGACAGTTGTCACGTAATGAGCATTTGATGGCATGAATGCCACATGTAATTAGTCAGTTATGTTGGTAGAATGCGCAAAGTGAACTGCGCAGAAATAGTTTGCGCAACCACGGATTACGCATGAATGATTTGCGCAACCACGGATTGCGCTGCCACCTGTCAGCCGCCCTCGAGCACTGTGCGACGTCAAAAACGAACAACCTCCTCGTTATTCGTATTGTCAGCTGTCAAGAAGATCTGATTTGATTCAGTCAATGATGACTTCTGCCACGTCAGCCTGCGCAGTTGGGAACATGCGCAAACCAACCTGCGCAAAGTGATGTCTACGCAATCTGTTGTCTGCGCAACTCATCAAAATGGTGAATATCTTGAATTTTTGACTTTGTTAATTGATGCAACTTGATTTTTTTAGGACCTACAGCTCGCAAGGGGTCTTATCCTGTGGGCAGGTTGTCGCTGCTGAATTGGATAAACCCCATTCCTACATGGGCCAATCTTATCTCATGGATCTTGAGGAACTACGAGGAATTCCTCCGGGAGATTGACCTTTACTACGCCATCCGGGGCACCTGTTACAGGCTGCCCACTAACAAGCCGTTGTTCATGGCCCTTTTGGAGATGTATAACCGGCGCACGGGGACTTTCTTCGCGCCCGGGAGGGAGTTGGGCCTTGATCTCCATGAAATGCATGCCGTTTCTAAGCGGCCGTGGGGGTACGAGGCCTTCGAGGTATACACCCCGACGAACGAGGAATTCGATGATCTGGATCGACGATTTCCAGGCTTCGTCGCTGTGTACCGGGAATTGCTGTGCCACCATAGCATCTGTCACCAGACCGCTATCAAAAAGGAAAATAGCTCAGAAGGAAATGCCCCGCATACCACGGCCTGGGTCGCGTATCTTTTCAAATTAAGACCCTCCGGTCGGGTTTCTTCTCGAGGTACTCAAACCGAGGAGGAGGTAAAGGACCTGATGTCGAAGGCCAAAAGGTCGAGGTCCACTCGTGACAGATTTAGGAGTCGTACTGACTCTTTCAGTTATTTCCACCATGGTACCCGGCCGATGTCTGATAAAGCAATCTTGGCCGGGTTCTTGCTGGTTTGGCTACGGAA
Organism: Iris pallida; assembly: GCA_029216955.1. NCBI lineage: Eukaryota > Viridiplantae > Streptophyta > Magnoliopsida > Asparagales > Iridaceae > Iris > Iris pallida. Next base: position 10,913,523 of record JANAVB010041419.1, on the reverse strand, counting down.
TTATGTAGTCTCGGGAGGGGCAGGTTCTACTGAAAGGATCAGCCGCCATTTCATTCTCCCGGCTGTGAAGCTGGTCTTTAAAGTTAGACTGGCCCTTCTTTCGGCCATGGTGTGTAGCATACACCATGGCCTCCGCGCCTTTTCTACTAAGTCATTGCTCGCGAGACGACGCTGGGCTTTGAGCGGATAGAACTACCATACCATTATCTCATGGGGTGGTTATTGATGCACTACCGGACGTTGATGAGACCCGGATCAGACGACGATGTTACCGATGCTGATGCCTTCCTTTACCGATACCGTCATTAGTCTTGGGAGTACGACACCATACCAGCCTGTCGGAGGGAGTTGGCGAGGATTGACGGGCCCGACTTCTTTGTGTCTCTTCCTCAATTTACCCTTAGAGAAGTGAGGGGGGTACATGTTGATGGCCTTGAACCTCCACGCCTCTCATCCGAGAAGATGCTTCTTTGGCTGCGCAACATTCGCCCCGCACAACTAGTATATCGCTACCGAAATAACGTATACCTGGAGCCGTATTTGCCCAGTCGATTTTCTCGTCAATTTGGGTACAGTCAGCTGTTCCTTGACTGCCCCAGTACTTGTCTGGGTTTTGAGGACAGTGTTCTCGATGGTATCAGGGCTTGGCATTATTATAATACGGTCCATACCCGGGCTAGCTTCTCGGTCCCTGATGCTAAGGCATCCGGAGAGATTTTGTACATGGCAGCCCTTTATCATGTTGCGGCGAGCAAGCCTCCTGTTAACTTCGACATGAGCACCAGCTTTATTGCTGGCACTGGATTGGCCGAGAAGCCCGAGGGATCTAAGAAGAGGAAGAGAGCGGCGAATAGGGTCCCTACGCCGGACTCGGAGTCCGCTGCGATGGACGAAGAGGATGATGAGCAGGACGCCGATGAATCGTCGCATTCTTCGGACGAGGAGGTGGGGGACAGGCCATCTACTGTGCCGAACGAAGAGGTGGAGGATCAACCACCTGTTGTGCCTCGTGCCTCGCGCAAACGAGGCAGACGTATGTCCACTGACGATGGCAGGACCTATTCCACGAAGCGGGCTACGGTAAGACGTCGCAGGCTGTTTGTTGATGACGTTGACGCTGTTTTCGAGGTGGTTGGAATTTCAACTATCTTTCCCTCCTTTTTTCCAAGTTAAGGCCTAATCATTTTCTCTTTTGCTCTTTGTAGGCGACAGAGGAGTCTGCTTGTCGGGACTCAACTGGCGAGGTCGATCCGGCCTTGTCTACTTTGGTCAATGATATGTGCACTGCCATTATTTCTGCTGGGGTCCTTCCGGAGGCAGCCGGGGAGTCTCACCTTGCTGAGACCTCAACCCATGGGGACGGGGGCTCTACTGTACCTGTTCCTGGGACAGTCAAATTTTAGCAGGATGACACTGACCTGGCTGGCTCCCTTCCAGGGGTGGCTGGGGCAGAAAAATCGGTTAAATTTGACTTGGGAGCCGCGGGTGGAGAGACTATGCCAGCTGCGAACGAACTGCAGCCTCCATGCTCTTCTCCTGGTAAGATAAACCAAATCTTAACTTGTGGGGAGGCCAATTTGTTCTATTCTCCTGTCCTTCGGGTCATGTGGATTAATGGTTGCTTTGGACATACAGGTCCCACCCCTTTATTGTCGGTGACGGACATCGCCGGGGCAAACTCTGTCAGAGGGGATTTGATGGAAGCACGTGTGCCTCCTTTCTTTTCAACCGATATTGAGGTGCCCCAAGCCGGGTCGAGTTCGGGAGCCGAAGTGGCAGTACAACTGGGGCATGGGACGATGCTTTCTGCGCCCTCCTCTGCGAATATAGTTTCGGGGGTAAACCTTTCCGCCCTGCCGAGCATCCTGGCTCTTCGGGCGACGGAAGAGGAGCTAGCTGCTATTCATGCATCTTTTCGCACAGAATTTGTTTCCCAGGTGGCGGGGACGGCAAGTTCTGAGGCTACTCCTTCGGTACTGCCCGCCACACTTCCTTTGACGTCGTCCTCTACAGAGGTTTTGGATGAAGTGTCCCAGGATGTGGTCGATAGTTTCCACCGCCACCTGAAGAGGGGGATTGAGGCAGCTGTGGAGAGAGGGACTCCCTTTTCTATGGCCCGTCAATGCGCCGGTGGCCAGATTAATATCCTTAGAACACTCCCCGGTGGAGTAGGACTGGCTGCGCTTCTGGAGCCTAAGCTGTTAGAGGCTGATCGTCTTGTGGCCCAGTTTCGCGTGCTGCAGCAAGCTGATTTACCCGCGGTAATAAACCAATAGCACAATTTTCTCGTAACCGCGGTGGAGAAGGTAAGGCTTGCTCGGGAATCGATCAAGCCAACTATATTGAAGGACCGCCAGGATCTGACTCAGTTGTACGATCAATGGAACCGTCGGACTGAAGATTGTGCAGCTCGGGAAGCGGCGGCCTCCCGCGGGGTAGCCGACACCCAGGAGCAGATCCTCGAGCTCCAAAGAAAGCTGGCTTTCCTGGAGTCCGAGCTCGAAGCTGCTCGTACTGAGAAAGGGATTGCCGTTCAGGAGGCTGACAAATTTAGTAGGGCTTCTGCCAATCTAGAACTTGCCCTGAAGAAGATGGAGAACGACTGGCAGGCATATATGTATTTGAATGATGCAGAGCAGCTGTCCCAGGAGGCCGAGCGCCGAGCGAAACAGAGGCTTAAGCGGGGGACTGCCTTGGTGAGAAACTGCCTCTTGGAGTTGTGTAATGCCAAACTATAGTAGGCTTTTCCTTCTTTTGTTTCTTCTTTTCTTTTCTTTTTGAGAGGGACGTGGTCCCGAAACATGTAATGCTTTTTCATCCTTCAAATAAAGAGTACTTTCCATTCTACCCTTTATTTGTATTGCTTGCTGTGCTTGTGGTATTATGATGTTGTTTGCCCCGCATGGGGGACTTGTTTGTGGACCTGTTACCCTTGGCATACCTCGGTTTTAGGTACGGGTAACAAGTTTGATTTGGGGATACCCAGAACGGTTTTACAAAAATATGGTCATGGACGTTCCGGGTATCGGGAGAAAGAATGCCATGGAGCAGCTGGGCTCCCGAGGCATGATGAAGAATAGTGGGCATGTACTGAGAAACTCAGCACAGGGTATTTATGGGCCTATTATCCTTGGCGTACCCTGGGTTAGGATACGGATAATAGGATGAAAAAGGAAACCAACATGCTTACTCAGAGGTAATGAGGACATGGCAAACATGAGGGTTTTCTTACCGTAGAATCTTCCTACTCAGAGGTGATGAGGACATGGCAGGAGTGGACTCAACGGAAGATATTTGTGGACTTACTATCCTTGGCGTACTCCGGTTATGGGTACAGATAATAAGTCGAAAGGGATCAACATACTTACTCAGAGGTAATGAGGACATGGCAAGCATGAGGGTTTCTTCGACGGAGCCTTCCCACTCAGATGTAATGGGGACATGGCAGGAGTGGGCTCAATGAAGGGGGGTAAAGAGAACGACTCAGAGGTAATGAGGACATAGAAGTTCTATGTAGAGGGGTGATTTGTTTTTGGCAGAATTGAGACGACTCAGAGGTAACATCGACATGGTCGTTTTGGAAATTTGTGGATCCATTACCCTTTTTGTGCACTGGAAGTGCGGGTAGTGGATCATGAGGAAGGATCTCTTTCAGGAAGAAAGTTCAGAGGTATGGTTACACATGACTTTCTCCTTAAAAGAGTGACTGGGATGTAAGTTCAGGGGTACCAGCGGGTATATAACTCGACAATCCGTGAATTTTGGAATCAAAACGCAAGTTCAGAGGTACCAACGGGTACATGACTCGATAATCTGTAATTTTTTGTGGAAGGAGAATATGAGTTCAGCGGTATGATAGGGTACATGACTCAGCAATCTAAATTTTGTGAAAGTGAGTTCAGCGATACCAGCGGGTACATGACTCGATAATCTGAATTTTGTGAAGGTGAGTTCAGCGGTACCGGCGGGTACATGACTCGATGATTTAAAATATTGTAAGAGTGAGTTCATCGGTACGAGAGGGTACATGACTCGGTGATCTGGAATATTGTGAGAGTGAGTTCAGCGGTACCAGCGGGTACCTGACTCGATGATTGGAAATATTGTGAGAGTGAGTTCAGCTGTACCAGCGGGTACATGACTCGGTAATCTAGAATTTTTTGTGGAAGGAGGATATAAGTTCAGCGGTACGATAGGGTACATAACTCAGCAATCTAAATTTTGTAAAAGTGAGTTCAGCGGTACCAGCGGGTACATGACTCGATAATCTGAATTTTGTGAATGTGAGTTCAGCGGTACCAGCGGGTACATGACTCGATGATTTGGAATATGTCGTTTAGACATAGTATTTCTTCAGGAACTTGACGTTGACGGGCAACATGAGCAGGTCTCCGTTTTGTTTTGCGAGACGGTAAGCTCCATTGGAGAATACAACATCGATGATAAACGGCCCTTCCTATTTTGGCTGGAATTTGTCGGCGGTTTTGTGAGTCATGACCATCGGCCTCCGGACTGCCAGAACGAGATCTCCCACTTGGAATATTCTGATTTTAACCTTCTTATTGAAGGCTCCAGAGATGCGTGCTTGGTACAGCTCGATTCATTGCTGAGCCAGGAGGCGCTTTTCATCTAAGGCCTCCAACTCTTGTAGTCGGCGACGGTAGTTATCGTCCATCGTCAATTGGTATATGAGGGCGACGCGGAGCGAGGGTATCTGAGTCTCCAATGGGAGGACTGCCTCACTCCCATACACCAGGGAAAATGGTGTGTTCCCAGTGGCTATTCGGACTGTAGTACGGTATGCCCATAAGCATTCACCAAGCTTCTCGTTCCAGTCGCATTTGTTGGAAGAGACAAACTTCTTGAGGAGTTTGATGATTGTTTTGTTGAATGCCTCTGCCAAACCGTTGGCTACTGGATTGTACGGTGTCAAAGCAATATTCTGGATGCGATGTTTGTCACAAAATCGATAGAAGGCGTGGCTTGCAAACTGCGAACCATTATCGTGGATGATCCTTCGGGGTAGTCCAAAGCGATAGATAACATGATGCTTGAGGAAGCTGATCACATTTTAAGTCTTTACTTCTGCGAGCGGAATAGCTTCCGTCCATTTGGAGAAGTAGTCTGTGATCGCGAGTATGAAGCGATGTCCACGGGATGAAGGTGGAGTAATCGGACCAATGATGTCCATTCCCCATGCTTCAAATGGCCAAGACGCCACTGTTGGATGTAGAAACTCGGATGGTTGGTGGATGAAGTCTGCGTGGACTTGGCAGGCTTTGCACTTTCTCGCATAGTCTATCGCATCTGCTACCATCGTGGGCCAGTAGTAGCCCATTCGGCGGAGACGGTCTTGTAATTTGGGGCCAGGCTGATGGGCCCCGTAGACACCGTCATGAGCTTCGCGTACGGCTTCTCTGGCTTCTGCGTTTGACAGACACTGAAGTAGTAACCCATCGTAGGATCGCCGATACAGCATTTTCGTCTCTGTATCGTAGAAGAATCTGAGAGAGCGCCTTCTGATGGAAGTGGCTTCTTTTGGGTTCTCGGGCAGGATGTCATAGACTACAAAGTCTATGAATGGTTTTCTCCAGTCCGGTGCTACGTCGATCGTTTGAGCGGAATAACTCGCCACGACTTGAAACGTTATTCTTGGGGCAGATCAGCTCGTGGCCTATCACGTCAGCCAAATGCTGAGTATGGTTTGGAACTGCTAGGGAAGCAGCAAGGCCTGCTAGGGCATCGGCTTCGATGTTCTGTAGTCTGGGAACGTGTTCGATGAAGAATCCCACAAATGACGAAATAATGTCGACCGCTATTTGGTGATACGGGATCATGTCTTCGTGGCGGACTTCGTATGAACCCCGGATCTGATTGACGATTAATTGCGAGTCGCCGTATGCTTCAAGATATTCTACCCCCAGCTCTCTTGCTAGTTGGAGGCCAATGACCAAAGCGTTGTACTCGGCCACATTGTTAGAGCAGGGTTATGTGAGGGAGTAAGCGCGATTGATCACCAGTCCGGAAGGAGAAATCAATACTACCCCGACTCCAACAACAATGTTGCCCTTGGGTCCAGTTCTCGAAGCACCGTCGAAGAACATTCGCCATATATCATCGTGGGAGGTCACGTGTGAGTCGGCGACCTCATCTGGGATTCCTTCGTATACTCTGGACGACTTCGAGCCTGGATGGGCTGCTAAAAAGTCTGCCAGAGCTTGACCTTTAACAGCCTTTTGTGGGACGAAGACCATATGATAAGAAGACAGCAATATTGCCCATGTGGCGAGGCGGGAGCTGAGTGCCCTTGGTTTAGTCATGAGGACCTGGAGAGGGTTGACTCGTGAGATCACATGTATGGTTTGTCCTGTGACATAGTGCCGCATCTTTTGAATGGCGAACACCAGGGCGAGGCATTCCTTCTCCACAGCGGTGTATCGGTGCTCTGGCCCAATCATCATTCGGCTGAGGTAATATATAGCTTGTTCATGGCCTGCATCATTATTTCGTGCTAGCAGAACGCCGAGGGAATGCTCCATTGCTCGTACATATAGCAAGAATGGTTTCCCAGCAACCGAAGCTACCAGGACTGGAGGGCTCGACAAGTATTCTTTGATGCTGTCGAAGGCACGTTGGCATTCTTCATCCCATACGAATGAAACGCCTTTCTTCATGAGGTGAGTGAATGGCCGACATCGCCCGGAGAGGTTAGAAATGAACCTCCTGATGTAAGCTAGCCTTCCTTGAAGGCCTCTGAGTTCGCGAAGATTTCTCGGGGGACCCATCTCCATAATTGCCTTCATCTTCTCTGGATCTACATGAATTCCCTGGGCAGTAATAATAAAACCCATGAATTTTTCGCTGGATACGCCCAAGAAGGATTTTATGGGATTCATCTTCAGGTTGTGTGCTCGCATCAGGTCGAATAATGTTCTTAGATCATGCAGGTGGTCTCCCTTGTAGCGGCTCTTGACAGCGATGTCATCAACATAGCACTCCACAGTCTTGCATAAGTGATCTCTAAAGATGATGCTCATGGCTCTTTGGTATGTGCCGCCAGCATTCTTTAAACCAAAAGGCATGACTGTGTAGCAGTACGTGCCAATCGGTGTTCGGAATGATGTGTGCTTTTCGTCGTCAGAAGACATCTTGATCTGGTTGCACCCCGAGAAACCATCCATGAATGACATGCGTTCGAAGTCGCATGTGTTGTCAATCATGATGTCTGTGATAGGGAGGGGGAATTCGTCTTTGGGACATGCCTCGTTCAGATTGCGGAAGTCGATGCAGATTCAAATCTTCCCATTCTTCTTGAGAACTGGTACTAAGTTGGCGACCCAGTCAGGATGTTGTTCCCCACGAATGAAGCCGCTGGCTATCAGTTTGTTGACTTCAGCTTCGATCGCATCCATGACGCCCGGGCGGAAGCGTCGCTATTGTTGTTTGACCGGCTTCGCATCTGGCCGAATGTTGAGCTTGTGAAGGGCGACTTCAGGATTTAGTCCTGGCATGTCTTCATAGCTCCAGGCGAACACATCAATATATTTTTTGACAAGTTCCAGTAACGATTCTCGCTCTTCGTCTGTTAGACTTTTACTGACGAAGATTGGTTTTGGAGAAGATTCTCTGCCGAGGTCGACCTGTATAACCTCGTCTTCGGTAGGAGGTTCTCTCTGTTCGAACTGCTTTTTCCATTGTGCATCCAGCTGTTGGGCCCACGGTTCTAACTCGAGGATTTCAGGAATGTCTTCATCTTCCTCGTAAGCGTCGGCGAATGCCATATTGACGGACAGGACTTGTCTGAATATGTCTCCGATGCTGGTGTCCGAATCCGAAGTTGGTGATCCGGTTGAATGTGAATGCCAGTCGCATTCCTCATCTGAACTTTCAGGGGTCGTTGCGGGCGTAACATACCCTAGTCCACATCGGGTCTTGTTATAATAATCCCGTAGTTTGCCAGCTGGGACTGGTGGCTTCAAAGACAATCGTCGACCGGTGCCGTAGTTTAAGCCTGGCGTAGTCTCCATATCATATCCCTGTTTTTGCATGAGGTACTTGGCTTGGCGGCTATAAAGATACAGAGGCAGTCTCCCGGCATCTGATTCGAGGTCGACCTTCTCCAGGGTGAAGGGCTGTGGGTCGTCCTTCCAACCGAAGATGATTGGATGGTCCCCTCCTTCGATTATACGGTAGGCGTCTTCTACTGGAATAAGTTGGTTCGCGGTGTAAACATTTGTCACCTGTGTGTATAGGTGCGTGCCTATACCGTGTTCTATAGCATACATTGTACAAAGCTTATTAAGCTCGAGGTAGTTCAAAGATAGCCCTTTATTGATGAAGTAAGGTATCTTTTCTAGCGGGATTACATCATCTACGGAGGGAACATCAGTATGGGAAGCCACATATTTGGCCAGCTCCGGTTCTTCTTCTGTCACCTCCTGTATAAATGAGGACTGAGAGAATGACCTGGACAGCTTGATCATAAGGGGTTGGTGGAGCCGAACGTGGAGTTGTTGGCAAACTAGCGATCCCCAGTTTGGTACCCGATGCTGGACGGGGAGTATTTGGCTCGCTAGTGACCCCCAGTTTGGTACTCGATGCTGGACGGGGAGATGTTGGCTCGCTGGAAGCCCCAGGCCTTGCATCGGGGTGACGATTCTTCTTAGGAAGACGAATCGTCATTGGCTTGTTAGAGGGGTTGGACTTCTCTGCTTGTGGCTGGCCAACTTTCGATAAACTGATTGTCAGTGGCTCCGTTGTGGGTCTCGACGCTTGGCCGGACCTTGGCAGCCGGATTATCATTTGTCCTTCTTGTGCCGAGAGGCTAATCGCATCCTTACGTAGAGCGGCCGTAAGGGGTGCAGATCTGCCAGATTTGCGAGCTTGAAGGTGGATCGTCAGAGGTTCTTCTGATCCTGAGGCCGTCTCAGCTTGAGCCTGTACATCTTCATCCAGGTGCCTTTTCGACTTCTCATATAGGCAGGAATCCGAGTAGTAGGATTCGACTCCTTTGAAGGGATCGATGTCGGCAAATTCTGTCCTCACAAAGCCGTGTTTGTCGACATACTTGAAGTACTGGTACAGTGTGGAAGGCACGATCATGTAATCGTGTATCCAAGGGCGCCCAAAGAGGATGTTGTAAGAAGTGTCCGCATCTATGACGGAACAGGTCACTTCTGACTGGAGATCGCCGATTTGGCACTTCAAACGAATCTTCTCGATTGGGTAGCTCCTGTCCGAATTGAAACCGCTGATGGCGGTGGTTGTTGGCGTCAGGCGATGCATCGGAATACGGAGATGATGTAGCAGACCCTTCGGAATGATGCTTATGGAAGACCCAGGATTAATGTGCATTCGGTCCACCTTTACGTCCCCGATGTATCCGGTGTAGTATAGTGGATGGTCGTGGAGATTGGTTTTGATGAGCATGTCCTGTGGAGTGAAGACGATATTGGGGATTGCTCATGTGCAAGCGCTGTCTTGGAGATCTGCAGGCGGGCTTTCTCCCGTGAGATTGACCTGAGCCAGATACGCGTCAGCATTTTGGAGTTCATCGCTCAAAGCTGCATGAACATCCTTTGAGAGCCTCAGGAGTTCATATAATGATAATTTGGCCGGTGTATTGGACAACTGTGCCAAGATGTCGAAGTTGTAGGGCTTTCCAGCCCTTGAGGTGTCTCTTTTCGAAGGGATTTGTCAAAGCGAGTCTCCTTCGGCCTAGGCTTGTCGGTCGTCGGAGGCTGAGAAGGTCCTGGAGCGTCAGCAGTAGCTGGCTGATGATCTTCAGTTGAGTTTTCAGCCACGGGTTGGGCTTGTGCCCCCGATCGGGTAACGACAGCCGTGACTTCTTCGACATCTGTCGAGATTGTGTGGCAGGATCTGACTTTTCCACCCTTCTTCATGCGAGTGGGAGGTGGTGTGGACTGAGTCACTTCAAGTACTAGGTCTGGATGGACCCACATGATCTTCCTCCGTGATGTGGTGAGGGACACCAGACCAGCAACCTGATCTTGAGGAGGTGGAAGATTAGCGATCTTCATTGCCGCCAGAGGGATGGGTACCACCTCGTCTTGAGTTTCTGTTGGAGGAAAACTGTCGAATTGTACGGACACCATGTTGACCGCCACGGTTACTTCCTTAAAATCGATGGCCAGAGCGTTCGAATCGATAAGATGCTGGATTTATCGCTTCAGTTGGTAGCAGTCGTGCGTAGCATGGTAGACGTAGCGATGATAATGACAGTAATTTGGGCTCTTCATTTCTACCGGCCGAGGTTCCCGTCTTGGTGGAGGGAGCTAAATTCTGTCTCCTTGTATGAGCATGTCCAAGATGGGCTTGACGTGGCCGTCCTCGAAGGAGTAGTTTATTTGCGGCCATTGTTTGTCGGCCGGTTTTGTCTCAGGTTTCTGGGCTGTATTAGCCACCATAGCCTGCTTACCCCTGTTGTCCCGATTGTTAGAGGGGCTACCCCTATTGTCGTTGTTAGTATTAGGACGCTTGCCCTTGTTCTCTCCGTCCGAGATGTGCAACCCCAGTTGGCGAGCCTTCTTCAATCGTTCTTCGGTACTAGTAGCACTGATAATGAATGTCTTCCAGTCCTTAAATTGACTTTCGTCCATCCAGAGACTGATTGTTGGGAGCAATCTCTTTTGGCAAATTTCAATCAAGGAGGAGTCTGGGTTACCAGACGGCAACTTCATTGCGGTTTGGCGAAACCGCTCGATATAGTTCCTTGTCAGCTCTTTCTCCCCTTGGACGACGTCCATGAGGGTGGACATTGTGATATCCTGTCCTACTTCGTAGAATCTCTCCAAGAACATGCGTTTGAAGCTGGCGAAGGAGTGGATGCAGTTATCTGGCAGGTTGCGATACCAGTCGAAGGCGACTCCTTCCAATGCCCCAATGAATAATCGTGTGAGGATGGCATCGTCATGGGGTAGATGGTCGGTGGTGACCTCGAAGTAAGTGATGTATCGACTTGCAGAGGTCTTGCCATCATAAGGGTTGATGTTGAACGGCTTATATCTTGGCGGGAAAGGGACATCCCTCCATGCAGAAGGGTATGGTTGCCGTATTCTGAGGTCTTGAGAGTTTTCTCGAGCGTGAAACATGGCCCGGAGCTCTTGGACCTCTCTTCTCACTTCTCGGGCTTCATCCACGGTGGTGGGGGCCGTCATTTCAGGAGGATTGTTGCTTGGATTTGGGGCCACTGAGTTCGAGTCCGTATTGACCGCGGGACCCGCGCTTGTTTGGCCAGGCGTCCCTCCTTGTAGAGATGGAAGGGCCGCTTTGATCTCGTCTACAGATTTGACCAAGGCGTGTAGTATGGCTTCTAGAGTGTCGATGCACTGGCGATCACTAGAACCACCTTGGTTGCTGTCTGTCATGAACACCGTCCTTACATGAGGAGAGACGGATGGGACGGTGGAGGATGTATCTTTCGAGTCATACCCGTGTACTGAGAAGTCATCGGGATATGTGGGAATGTTCTCCTCTGGCTCGGACTCGGAAAGAATAGTACCCCCAACTTCAGAGCTTGCTTCATCTTGAGAGTCGTGGATGTCCTCGGAGATGTCGGTATTTGCAATGTCTGACGGGAGAGTTGCTTCCTCGGGCTCGTCTCCTTGGAACATCGGATTATCGTGGATATTCGGAGGAGTGCTACCCCCAATTCCAGCAACCCCCAGTGGTGTGGATGATGTAGCACCCATTGTAGCAGATTTTGTCTTTGAACGGGTGCCTTGGAATACTCCGGTGGTGGACAGCCGTTTAGATGACAGTTTCTTAGCCGCAGTGGTTGAAATTTTCGGACTGGAAACGTACATCTTCTTTCCTCTCCCATCAATGGGGATTTTCTGAGCAGAGTTGCAGGAGACAACAGGATGCGCCTCGTCTTCTGAGTTTGGTCGTTGTAGTCTTTGGAAAACTGTCCCTCGATCTTCTTGTACTGTTGCGTTGTTGCAACAACAGTTGACGATGACTTGGGTGCAGTGACGACCATAGGAGGACTCTTTGCATCTTGGGGCACCTTCTTTTTCCTTGCGTTTGTGGAGGATGGCCTCACGCAAATCAGATGGGTCCGGATCGACCATGTTTGCTCCCTGGATTTTGGGAGACTTTTGAGAACCTCTCTGTCCGTTTGCCGCCGGGGACTGGACTAGAGTGGTTCTGTACAACTTTCCATCAGAGGCCCGCATAACAGTATACGGGACGCTCGGATGGTCAGAGGTCGGATCAACGGACCGAGCTTGCCGAGCTCGTGCTGCCCTAGACTTCTTCACTCTTGTGCGTAAGGGCACATAGTAGGAAGAGTCTAGGTGGTGCTGGAGAGAATCAGACCTGTCTTCTTGGGAGCACTGGAGATCAGGACCATATGAGAGGCGGTCGAAGACAAAGCCGCGTGGAGTAGGCGTCATGCGGCTGGCATCAGTAATCTTCATGCCGCTGGCGGTCGCAGCCACATAGGTCTCCTTGATGCGGCTGGAAACCCTAGCCGCATGAGTGTTCTTCATGCGGCTGGAAATCCTGGCCACATGAGTATTATGCATTTGGCTAGCAGTTTCAGCCGCATGATCATCATTCATGCGGCTGGCAATCATGGCCGCATGAGTCTTCGCTTTGCGGCTAGTGCCCTTGTTCGGTTTCTTTTGGAGCACATAGAATTTCTCTTTGCCCCTGCAAGTCCAGCATCGTAGTGCTTTCCTCTGTCGGACTTGGGGACAGCAGAGTCTTCTATGGCTTGAAGTGGGGCCATACTGTTGGCCCATTGGTCATATGGTCAACCTGATTTTAATAATTGATCAAACTCTGTCTCGATATGTGAAGCTAGTCAGGATGTATCGGACTCTTGGACATGAACAAGAACAGCTATCTACACAGTTCAAGACCGAAGCTATGTTTGCCTGTTCGAGTCTGTATTTCTTTTGAGCAATGTATTTTTCATTTTATTGAGTCTAGGAATACGTTGTACACCAAGTCGTACTGACAAATAGGCTATTCCAAAAATGTTTTCAAAGTACTTTTAAAATATCCTTTGTTTTGAAAAACATTCATTTAAACAAAAGTTTTAAAAAGGTTTTCAAAAAGGTTTTCAAAAATCATCAAAACTAATTTTTAAAACCTAACCTAACTCTGACAGAGTTCGGCCAGAGTTCGGTTGGTGGCCGTTTGATTTTTGAATTCTCTGGAACTTGGTCCTCCTGCAGTTGCGGATTTGACCGAGATTTCCTCATAGAGTTCTGTCCGAATTCTGCCCGAATTCTGCCATAATTCTGTCTTTGGAATTCCTATAAATAGAAAAGGATTTCGATCATTTCAACTCACTCATTCACTTTCAATCTTCTCTCTATCTAAAGCTTTCAGTCTTCCAAAGAGTTTTTCTTGAGCTTTAAATTTCAGATCCCAAGCCAATTACAATCCTCTAGTCGATTTGCCAGTGCGGTACGGTCTAGAAGTTTCTGAAAGATTGTAATCAGAAGGCTTAATTGAAGAATACCTCTTCACATTTGAAGTTGGACGAGTTCTTCGTATCAAAGCTCGCGTTGTAGAAGTTGCAAGGACTTCGTAAGAAAACTTGCGGTTTTGCCAATAGTGGATTCAACTGGTAGCAAGAGTTCTACCGACTGGATTAGTCCTCAACAGAGGGAAACCAGTATACATCGCTGTCTTTGCGTTTGCATTCTTATCTCTGCTTTTACTTTACTTAGTTGTGATTATTATTCTGTGATCTTGCTGCTAACATTTTTTAATTAGCATTATTCCCCTGCCTACTCTATTCATCCTCCCTCTAGAGTATTGTGCTTTACGATTTCGTT
>JANAVB010041419.1:10283342-10299696 GCA_029216955.1 Iris pallida | reverse complement strand
TTGAGTTTTGGCGAAAGTAAAGCGTTCATGTAGACTTGCTTACCATTGGGCCAGCCGACTTCCTGAATACTGATTATAAATCGTGACAACCTTTAGTGCGAAACTAGAAGGCTGTGATATATATTCGCCCAGCCTTTAACCATGAGTGATTTAGTTTCACCTGATAAAAGAAAATTTCACCTTCGTCAGTTCACGAAGATGACATAAATAATATTCTACTTCGAAATTATTTTTGTTTCCTTGTTCTCTCACCATCTCTAAGGTCATTCTGTGTTTTACCTTGTTGTACCCCTGTAATCTGTGCTTTCTGCACACAGGGGCAGCTTGTGCGGCCCTGGTCATACCACCAGTGAACTAACTGGTTCAAACATGAGATTTGGCCATGATGATTTGGGATTTTGGTTATGGATATGTCAAGGTCAAAACTTAATTAAAAATTGACTAGGTTATAAAATTATAGACTATCATACAATTGATTAACACTTATCTACTCATGCTCACACATCGAAGAAGAACTAAGACATGTTTCTATTGGAAATCACACTTGGAACTAGATTGAAACCAACAATATCAACAATAACACCAGTGAGACATAGGAAGAATGGAAAGCACAAAATCATTGGAAATAAAATTTTACGGTAGCTTACTGTTAGAAAAATCCGATTCCCATGGTTTTTACCGTTAGAAAAATTCCATTACCAACGGTTTTTACCGTTACAAATTAATAAAACAATATTAAAAAAAATTGGTGGCTCTATTGAGCATGAGCTTTCTCTCATTTCAAATCGCAAATAAAATGACATATACTAATACTAACAGCATTGCACACAAAAATTTGAAAGGTTATGCTAACTCTTTATCATAAATAAGATGACAATCAGAAATACCAATTACAAATCGCACAATGCAATCTTTGTTCAGCTTCTTACAGTTTTTCATAGGAAATAAAAACAGAATATTATCTATGGATCTGTGACTTGGATTACTCCTCTTTTTCTTTTTCCAGGCCCGGACTGGTTCCTCATCTTGGTTTAAATTTAACTTGCTGCCATATTTATATCCTTCTTGAATATACTAGTTTGTAATTACCAGCGCATGTCCACCGCTAGTATCAAGGTTTCTGTCATGTTGATCAACATATCTCGTCCAAGCCTTCAGAATGATATTATTTGAAATGTTGTAAACTATGTGTATTTTATAATATTTAGACAACGTTGTAATATATCTTTAAAAAATTTCTAGAATGATATTATTTGAAATGTTGGTCTTATTAAGTCAACACCTCACTTGGTAGCATTTCATGGTTAAAATGTCTGTCACATGCGAACCCATCCATTCTACGGCTTCGAAAGTCAACACCTCACTTGGTCCTGATTCCAGATGTTCGGAGTATTGATTGTGTGGTTGGCAGATTCCAGATGGAGCTTATTTTGGGTGTGATCAGGGTTCCTTGGGCTTTGCTTTGAGCTTTGGGGTTCCTTGAAAGGAAAACTACGATTCTTTTCAAAAGTTTGAATTGTTGGAGATTTCTAAGCCATGTCAGGTTTTCTGTTCTTCCCATAGTAAAATTTTGTAGTTTTAGGCATCCGAAACTGAGAATCTCGTTGCCACAATCGCAGTTGGGGTTAGCAAAACTGCTTTTCATCTTGGTTGCAATCTTTCTAATTGATAAAGTGGGGAGGAAGCCTTTGCTGTATGTCAGCACAATTGGGATGACTGCATGTTTGTTTGGACTAGGCCTCTCTCTCTCTCTGTGCTTGATCATGAGTGGTGTCACCTAAGTTTGGGATATCATTCGCAATACTAGCTGTTTGTAGTAATGTTGTTCTTCTTCTTGGTTGGAATAGGCCCTGTCTGCTGGGTATTGAGTTCTGAAAACAAGAAGGCAGGATTTGGATCCTATAGTGCTGATATCTCGTAAATAATACAAATGTGATGGACATTAAGGATCCAATTCAGAAAAAAAAATTTCAATTTTGATTTTACTTGTTTTTGGATTGAATTGTTAGTTATTGTAGATAAGCATACACTACCGGAACTGTTATCTCTTGCTTGATACATTATTCATGCTCCCGGAGAAGATCCAAAAGTAATGAGCTTGCAAGTGAACGATGGACACCTGTGCATAAAATAAGTTATTTTAATTTTGTTTTAACCTTTAGAATACTTCACCAGCCATTCCCTCATACGCAACGAAGGTATCAATTCCATCCATCTCGAGAATAGATTTTGTTATTATTTACATTATTTATGGAAAATGAAGTATTTCCATTAGTTTTGTGTGACAAAAAAAGTTGTAAACATTATATACTCAAGTCATGAAATTGTTTTACATTTTCCAGGAAAGCCTAGCAATGGAAGAGTGTTACCATCTCCCTCAAGTCGACAGGTATATTTTGTGGTAATGCTATTGATATTTACCACTGAAATATTTTACTGTCTTCCTAATTTGCAGTCCTGAATGTTGTGGAGGTCTTAAGCATGACAAAAACAGTGTAGCTTTGGTCCTGTTATGTATCAATAGTAGCAATAAATTTATTCCCAAGTTAGACTTGTTCACGAGACAAGTCAACCTTTTATCTAGCTGAGACAAGTCTATCTCCCAAAATGCTAAGTTTTTTGCTCTACCCCTAATTTTTATCAAAATCTTCAAAGTTGCTGCTCTTAAGCACGGATCCATCTCCTTTTCCTGGTTCTGCGCCAACAAACCTCGGCTTTATCTTGGATTGTAATAGCACAATTATGTTAGGTGCTATGATAAGTTTACCAAATGCTCCGAGGATAACCAACGGCAGATAACCCAACTCTACCAATATCATTACTTGAATTATTGTCATTGGCCATTCCAATAAACAAGCATATATATATATATATATATTATATATATATATATATATATATATATATATATATATATATTAGTAATCTTGGTAAAATATAGGTGAAACAATAACTATTTCCATTTCCACACTTGTCAATGTTACTTATAAACTTATAAACTTAAAAACCAAACCCACACTTGTTATGAACTGTTTGCAAAGCAATTTTAAAGTGATAGTTGGCCATATCTTAAAATAAGCAAGCAATTGATGTAATATGATTTTATTGTTGTGGTATTGGATATTAGATATGAGCTTGTTGCCAAAATTTTACAGAGCTTCATATTTTGACATCAATATCATGCAAAACAGAGAAGTGTTATATTTTCCTTACATTGCAAATCGACTTTGATAGAAACTAGTGTAGATGTGATATTGCAGTTCATGATGGCTATTTAGTTTGCTACACTACATTTTTGTTTCATGTAATATTTCTTGTTTTTTACTTTCCAAGTGTTCTCTCCTAGGTTTGATAGGCACATGACAACCATGTGGGTATATGTACACATTCTCCTTGGACAGGCCAGTTGTCTGATTCTATTTTTGCAAGTTGTTTATCATGGTTTCAAGAGCTATTTATCATTTACATTTTTTTCTCTGTTAGACAACTAAAAAAGGGAAATCGACATTTTATATTCATGCACATTTTGTATGCAAGTACAATATTATTATTAGTTAGTCAGCTTACTTTGTTATGAAAACTTAATTACCAAATTGAATGGCAAATGGATTGCGAAGGACTCGCAGGTTAATGAACGTCGTTTGTGTGCAGTGCAATAATCATTTTTAGCATTGCATAACTAACAGAAATGATCGTTGTTCTTATAACGATCGCTTAGGTACTATCGGGGGAAAAATGCAGAACAAAGAGAAAGCAATTAGTTTACCATTGCAAATAATATTATCTTATATTTGGAACCTGGGGTAGATGACTCGGTCTAAACCTTTGCATTCAGATTCTTTTTGAAAATTTCCAATAATGATACTATCATATAGGAAAAACCAATCCGCTATACAAGCAGACAGCAAAATCTGTCACATTAGAATTCTGTTAAACCTTTTAAGGGTTAGATTTTATCAATAAAGATGAGATGCATGCTTCACCTGGAGAATTCCACTCAACCTGATATGCTTCATATCAACTCCATATGTCAGTTCAAATGGAGCACCTGTCTATGAACCTAGAGAATACATGTATGCTATCATTAAAGAAAAAACATAACATGCAAAAGCATTCAAGGCTTGGTGTGACTTTGAAACATCTATAACAGTTTCAAATGCCAAATGTCTGGTTTTTCTATAAATGTAAATTGCGTGCACGCACAAGTTGCTGAATTTATTACAGGATAGTTTCTCATTTTAGTAGTTTGAATATTGTAATAGTGACAAGACGACCCCAGGATTGTTTCTAAATTTAGACGCTTCATCTTACAATCTGCAGTAAAAGTAATATTGCCCCTTTATCAGTTCTTATATAATTAAATTGTTTCTAAATTTAGATGCTTCATCTTGCAATTTGTAGTAAAGGTACTATTGTCCCCCAATGCTTTAAAAGTTCTTAAGTAAATATATTGTAGATCATCACAAAAAGTGTAGATTTTTAAATTGGATGGGTTATCTTGCAATATGTGCTTGGAGACTTGTACCCCCAATATTTTTGAATGTACCCGCTCCCTAACTCCCCTCTCTCAAATGTGTATATGAAGAGTATAGCTTGGTCAAGGTTTTGGCATTTTTGGAACCAGCTCATCTCTAAGGTTGTAATATGCTGAAGTAGCCAAGCAGATGAAAATACTGCATCTGGAAAAATATTACACGCAAGATAAAATAGGCCTACCTAATTAATATGTTGTTGTGTCTCCCATCCACACAGTTGGTGGGAGGTGGCTTGGAGCACTGTTTAGTCCCATATTTAATATGACATATGTTTGAGGCTTTCAAAATACGGAGTTGGTCATGGAATAATGTTAGAACAAAGCCTACATTTTCATGTTAGTTGTTAATGTTGGCAGGTAATGACAACATGCAAAAAATTAGGATAACTATTTCATTCTCTTTTTTTTCCTTTTCAAGCAAATTGGGGAAACTTCCTCATTGCTACTTACAAACATTCAATTCAGTGCTAATTCCAGTTTAATATCTACAGTTGTCAATTCAGTTTTGATAAAAAAAATGTTAATGATGTTTCCAAAATTTTCATTCCATGTCCAAAATGCGTTGATGGTTTTATTATGTTTTCTGCTTATTTTCAACTGTAACAATGACTTTTTATTCAGGGAACTTTACAAAAATAACATCCAGGGCACATCCCAGTAGAGCTGGGAAACTTGAAGAGTCTTGTAAGCTAGGACTTGTATAACAACAATATTTCATGCGTTATCCCTCCAACAATAGGGAAACTGAAATCCCTAGTATTCTTGTGTAAGTGCACTGCATTTTCTTATCTTTTCAACCTACCTTTGAGTTTCTCATGGCACCATTTATTTTCTTCTTAGTTAATGATGTGGTTTTGAACTTTGTTCACAAACAGAGATGTCTCCAACAACAATATTTGTGGAACAATTCCCTCTTCAGGACCTTTTGAGCACATCCCTTTGAACAAGTAATGTTACATGACCTCTTTCTTTTAGCTGAATAGTCATAAAATTAATCCGATTTTAGAACACTGGTTTCTTTCTCATTTATTGCCACTATTGTATTTGGAGGCCGTTTGCCACATCATATTAATATCATGATATGGAATACAATTGACAGCTTTTTTGTGCATGTTTATTTAAAACTGCTAGTTAATATTGCTAATTTTGTTTTGGTTATTCAGTTAAAAGTTAGCGTCATGACTCGTGTTATGGTTGATTTGCAAAGTACAATCCCTTACAAGGGTTCTTTTTGTCTTAGAATTAACTATTATACTTCTTCTTCTTCATCATTATCAAATTCAAATAAACCCTAGTTCAGCCCTACAAATTTTGTAGTACAATTTCTTAGTTTCAGTAAATTCTTGCAATTTTTAGTTTCAATTAATTCTTAAATTTTGCTCCTAATTCATTGCTAATGGCGCACGATCGTCACCTACTCTTGGATCTACGGGAAAAAGACCCTATCAATTTATAAATCTGAATACAACACAAATCAACACCAAATTATAAGATTTTGATCATGAAAAGGGGAAAGTAATTGCATGAAAGAGAGCCATTACTGGTAGGATCCGCAGCCGGGATGAAAGATCATGTCAGCGTGGTAGCTGCTAAATAAGGAAGTAGAGGCATAGGAGAAGCGGAATTGGAGGAAGAAGTCTTGGGGTTGAGACCCAGGTAGACAGTAAGTTACTGGCCCTTCATCCTAAAGAAGAAAAATATATTACTGTATTTTATTGTTTCTCTGTTTCTATTGTATATTAGGAATGTCAATGTTAACACCATATGCCTCCAAGATTACCTACTGATTTAATATCTTTCAAGCAAATTGAAGGGTACCCTTGAATAGTAGTTTGTTGAGAAATACTGCTAATTGTAGTACATTTCATAGGCATGGTTCTCCCAGTATGAAAGAATTGAGGTTTTTTGTCTGCATATCGATTGCAAATGGATGAAGCGGTTGAAAAAATTACAGAAAATATATCTCTGGAGGTAATTTATTCTACCTTCTAAAATGTTTGAAGTATTATTTTGCTGCATCTTACATAACACTTCTCCTTATTTGCAAGTTCGATGGGAGCTATCCCAAGAAATTCTTCTTAACAATTGCTCAACTGTACTCTATTCTGTTACTATATGGCTGATTACAAAAACGACCTGAGATGTTAATTAGAAAACAATTCAAGCATTGGATAGAGCTTCTCTTTGGCATTCATGTGGAATTTTAAGAATACATCCTGGACTTGCTTTCCTAGCTAAACTAGTCTCTAACACTTGAGTTTTATAGGCGAAGAAATGCTTCTTTGCTTTCCTAGCTAAACTTAAAAAAGAATACATCCTGGACTTACTTAAAAGGTGGCCTGGACTTGTGAAGCTCTAGATCACACGACTTTGGTACCACATTATTCAACCCATTTAGATTATTTATTTTCATTTTTAATTTCAGTTGTTAACTAATTAACAATATTATTCTATTGAACACATTCTTTTTTTCGTCTGCAGGACCGCATGTCATAGTACCTAAAGCATGCTATCATGCCTGTAACTAGGGGTGATTGTTGTATTGTGCTAGATCAAGTGTAGAATTTTATCTGCAGGTTGTTTTTTATGAGGCTGATTTGTTTACTTTTATTTGTAGGTCCTTCCAATACTTTTTGTACCTATTTTGCAAATGATGGAGATGCCACTTTGGAAAATCAAATATGTTTTGGACTTGTGTAAAAAGTTGTAGATTTTATTTTGTAAATTAAGTGAATGCTTAATGATGTAAAATATTTTGAGTTCATTTTGCTAATGATGGGAGAACACTCGAAGTGATGTAAGACTTGGATTTCATTTTGTGAACAATGAGATATTACCTTTAAATATGTTTTATAAATTGTTTTGTTAATGTTGCGGCTACCACATGCATTTGCGATTAAATTAAAGTTATGTATGAATTTTTGTTGTATATAAAATTCAATTATATATTTTATATATAAACAGGAAATTAATTCCATAATAATTTAAACAATTGTTAAGTTTTTGGGACGATTATAGTACTGTAACAAAAAGTAAATTACTTTTTTTTGTGAATTTTTAAAATTTTGTCCCTTATTTATTAGGACGAAATATATCTGTTACAAAAACTTATTTTTTGGGACGAATTAATAAACCGTCACACAAAAGCATAAATTTGAAAACTTTTGAGACGTTTTGCCTAACCGTCCTTTAACAGTAATTAGGACGGCAATATCCGTCCCTAAAGTTTTTGCCACGCCACCCTAATGGGACCGTCCATTCCCGTCCCAAAGGCCGTCCCAAATATTTGTTGGGACGGTAATTGCAGTTTTTAAGACGGTTTTTTGTTGTCCCCAAAGGTCACTTTTTTTGTAGTGATGATAACTTTATAAATGAAAATACATCACAAATTGGTTAAGTACCCATACTAACGACAGGCTTAAGTGCATCAGTCCAAATGGATATTTTAGCAAATTTTAACTTAAGATTTTTAATTTCATCAAATAAGTAAAGCATGCGTTGCAAGGTTCGATTCTCATTTATTATAGCACTACCTACACCAAAGTAGAACCAATATTCTGTTTAGGAGTTTATGTTCTAAATTATAGAATGATCAATACCTTACGAATAGGTTACTTGAATAATTCGTGTTTGGAGATAAATAAATTTTTGTGTTAATTCTTGACTGTTGAATTTGTTATAAATTATGCTACTCTAACATCCTTGTTTAGTTGGATTTTGTAGTAAATTGCAAGTTCATGGATTCCTAATATTAAGGTATATATATTGGCCAAGGTAAAAAGCAAATGCTTCTATCCTTTCTATAGTTCTTGTTGATATATATCTGTGTGTGATTTTTGGTGTTGAGTTGTTCCACCGAAGGGGTCGACGTACCTCGGGTTCTCTATATTGTGTGTTACCGGTGTTGAGGGTTGCTCCACCGAAGGGATCAGCATACCCGAATTTTTGATATATATACAATTGTCTATTGTAAAGATTTTCGGGTCAACAAATACAAAGGAGCTTATGCCAAATTTTTAATAATT
Organism: Iris pallida; assembly: GCA_029216955.1. Lineage (NCBI taxonomy): Eukaryota > Viridiplantae > Streptophyta > Magnoliopsida > Asparagales > Iridaceae > Iris > Iris pallida. The sequence continues at coordinate 10,291,137 of JANAVB010041419.1, read as the reverse complement.
TCGAGAATTAGCCAAATTTAGAAAGTTCCAGAATTAGAAAAACCTGATTGAATAGTATAAGTTTATATCCAGCTTCCTAGCCAACAAGATATTACCATATGGCGTGTTGTCTTTGACACACGAGATGGTAAAAGTTGAATGATTCCTTGCCAATAATTACTACCATATGGCGTGTTGTTTCGACACACGAGATGGTAATAAGTTGGATAATCTCCTGCCAACAAGAGATTACCATATGACGTATTGTCTTTGACATACGAGATGGTAATCAAGTTGGAACCGGGTATTTGACCTAGGAGTCAATAGACTATTGCATGTATTTGTAGTTGCATCATGGGGTGGGAGAGAACAATTGGATCACATCTATCGTAATTCCTGCAATATAATAACAACAGTAAAAGCTGATCAGTAGTCCCGCATCTGTAAGGCCTTGCGATGTCGGGGGAGGCCTGGCTCACCAACAGAGAAGTCCAGTAAATTCCGAGAATAAAATTGGAATTTGAAAAGTTAATGTATACAAGTTTTTCACAAGATGTGGGGGGTCGGATCTAAGGCACCGTACCCAATACAGACACAACCTGGTCCCGGATAAATAGAATTATTGTCGAAAATTAGAGAGTGATCGTGATCTAAATGTGTTCTTTAAACTGCATCATCATATAGGAAATTTAACTGTGATTGTGAATTTAGGTGGTTGTGATGGTAGTCGCTAATTATGAATTACTAGGATTTGGTCGTAGAACGAACACCGAGGAATTCACTAGAATCTAGTCACAGTCATATTTTAAGTTAACGTTATAATCCCTCTGAATTAATTTCTTAATTTCTTTGCTTTGGAATTCCGAGAATCCGATCATCTCAGATATTCTCAATTTATTTATTTTATTTTCTCGTCCTTGACTGAGGGCTTACATGTCGTTTGACGACCTAGTATTGTTCACTAGATTGGTATACATACTTCCAAGGAGTTGCTATTGTACATTGAAGAGAAGCTGGAGAACAAGAACGAGATGTGACGATTGAAGGCAATCATATTGAAACCGGATCTTCTTATCATCAATTCAGGTATATAACTATATAATCACTAAGCAGTCACTGAATGTCTCTAAATAACGACACACTACTGCACAAAAGTCATAACAATTCGCTAATGTCAGCTAGTTAGCGACGCCAATTTACATGAGTCGCTAAACGCTGCTAACTCTTATATATATATCACACTAGCAACCCGAGAAATCCTATTTCTCTCTGATCTCCCCTCTTTTTGTGACTGTTTTCTCAAGTTTTCTCCCTCTATCCCCTGTCGAGTTTTCGACCGGAGGAGATACGGACCCCCTCCTCCTCCGGTCGTACGAGCTCCCCGACCATGCTCAGCCCGACAAGCTACCCTCCTCCTTCGGTCGTCCCTCTCTCCTCCTTCGTTGAAGACCCCTTTTTGGTTTCTTTGATCTCAAGCTTCGACTCTTGTAGGTCTGAGCGAGGAGGATAGGGCGGAGCTCGAGAATGCTCCAAAGATGGGGTCTTTGGACCTCGCTCTTCGATCAGTTTTTATTTTTATTGGATTTGTTGTTGACGGTGTTGAGTTTCTGAGGATAAGATTGAGAGCTTGGAGGGGGGAGCATTCGGAGGCATCGAGAAGCGTGTTGACGCCTTGACGGAGATCCAGGTGTGATCCTTCCTCCTCCCATGTTTTACATGTAGCAATAAGTACAACTCCCCAACAATGTGAAGGCGAGGTCAGTGCATATGCAGAAAAATGGTCACCACAGCTCATATACATCCACAAAGGGACAAGGAATGCTTAGCTCAGTTGAGAAGTTAAAAAAGCAATCTCGGCAGGCATCAAAGTAATACATAGTCGGAAGGACGCACGCGTGCGTCTCCATTGCCGACACCTGCCAATCGTGGCCAAATTTGTTGGCCAGAAGAGAAGAGGGAAGGGAGGGTTGCAATAAAACAATTAAGTGAGTTTTTTAGTCCCACATCGGACACGCTAGAAGCACAAGGGTGTTTGTGGTTGTATAATAGAGATGGTTGGGCTTCCTTAGACCATACTTACCTGGACGGGGTCCTTGGGTGATCAAGAATGCCTAGGCCTAGGTCAGTGGCCTCCATTGCACTCTGGAGGGGTACTGGCTTATCATCTCCCCAAGTGGGAGAGTGAACGTCATAATTTGTTGCTGAGGGGGATACGCGTTCGCGCGGTCCCCTGTCAATATTAATGTAAATGTCTTTGGTAGTTGTCTGATTCTAGAGCTTTAATATGTTTGGGTTGGATAAGCTTCAACCAAATCGAAAGAATTGAACTAGTCAAAACCGAATAAATTAAAAGCTGAAAGAGAACCAAATTATCATTTTGTTCGTTTAGGCTATTTTTGTTGTTTATTGAAATCGTGGTTAAGTTATTTAATGAAATATAATTTTGTCACATATGTTTGTAGTATTTTAAAGGTTGTCTCAAAGTTAAACTAAATGTTAAATTATCAAAATTCGACTTTAAAATACATACATAGAATTATTATTTTCGAAATATGCACAAAACAACATCTTTAATAATAAAAGTGGGTATTTAATAATTACATAAGTCTAATTCGGTTTTGGACCGAAATTAAAAAATATATATTAAAACCTAATAAGAAATTTAGAATTTTCAAAATCGTAAACGAACTGATTTGTTTTTCATACCGAAATGAATCTCTTATTCGGTTCGGTTCGCTTCAATTCGATTTGATTTACAATCCAAAATCGGGTAATTCTCACCCCTTCTTAGGAGTGAGCGTTCGGTTTATTCGGTTTCAACCGAGACCGAACTGAAATAGTCAAAACCGATTAAACCGAAACTCAAAAATCTGAAACCGAACACGAACCGAAATTAGACATAACCGAAATCGAACCGAACAAACCATTTGGTTTTATTCAGATTGTTTGGTTGTACTATTTCTATTGTTTAAAGGGTCGAGTCCAAAGCTGGGATAGTGGTTAAATTATATTAAAAATTATAATTTTTATACACACACTTATTATATTTCCAAGTTGCCTCCAAAGCGGAACTAGTTATTAAATTAACAACTTCAAAACATATACATAAAATTATTATTTTCAAAATAATAAAAATATACATTTTTACATAAAATGTACGTAGAATTGAGGATATTTGCATAATTATATTAGTCTTATTCAGTTTTAGTCAGTTTTGGACTGAATCCGAAACATTTTTTTAAATTTTAAATCAAAACGAATCGAATTTTTTCAAATCGAACCAAGTCTTTTATCCATTCGGTTCGAATTTTTTCAAATCGAACCAAGTCTTTTATCCATTCGGTTCGGCTCTATTTTCGGTCCCAAACCGAATAATGCTCACCCTTGCCCCTACTTGCCCGGACACGAACTTTGGGTGCTCAAGAATGCCTTGACCTTGATCACTGGCCCATACAAATTCTAATTGAAATTATTTTTTTTCATCAAAAGCTTTTTTAGGAATATAATATAGTAAGTTTCATATCAAAATCCATTTATATTAATTATTTACGCTAAATTCAAATATTAAACTCAACCAAAGACAAATTTGGTCGGTACGAGTGGTTAAGACCACCGTTGCTCAATAGCATGCATTTGAGTATTCTTACTATTTTCAGGATGAAAGAATATTACAGAGTATTTCTAAACTGTACCATGCCATCTACTTAGTCGAAAAATCAACTCATTGACTATTAAGCTAAACAACAAGAGCTATGAATTAAAATAGATTATTAACCCACATAACATAGTCCAGTCTCATAACTGAGTTGTTATGAATTGAATAGTTTGTTGGAAGACTCAACCACAAGAGAAAACTCGTTCCCAAATCGGAAGAAACGTCGAGAACAAAAATAGGACGCACACCTGCACACAATTATTATATCTTACACAAAAGGACACAACATAAACACAGTCACTTTTACGTGAAAAATTTGATGTCAAAAATCACGGAAGGATCGGAGTCTAATTCCGTAACGCTTCATTAGTGGATATAAAAAATATTGAATCCCCTTCGACTCCTGACAGACCTCCAAAGGGATTACCACAATCACTTCAAAGATAAAAATATTACAAAGAGGACTGAACAATGTTAACAGAGAACAAGAACCCGATGAAGACTCGCTTATCAAGTCGATGACATAAATCTCTCCATACGTTCTCTCCCGAACGGATAATGTTCTCTCCCGGACGAATAACGTTCTCATAGAAAAATTCTCTCTTGAAGATTGCAAAGTTGAGAATTCTCTCTCCCTTGATAAATATGCAAGTTGTGGTTAGGCTAGGAAAAGAAAATACTATTTATGTCATACTAATATGGAATGATCATGGACGCTCAAACCAAACCACTCGTCCAAATTAAAACACAAAAATTGTCCAACTCAATCCTGACGGCATATCGTCGGCATTACCGTTGGTATCTAAGCATGTCGATACCTTTGATAATGCTACGATACTTTCCCAAAACCAGCTCAATCGAGCCCATTTCGTTGTCTTCGACTTCCAGAGCTCACTACCAAATAAGTCAATTTAGCAATATTATCAGCGACTCCACAACCGAACGTCTTCTATATTTTATAAATTTAGGGACTCCAAATAATACATTGTAATTCGTCACTGATTGCGACGAATGATGATGAGTAGCAATTACATTAGGTACTATAGAAACCAATATCACTAAGAAGTTACTGAATGTCTCTAAATTAACGACACACTACTGCACATAAGTCATAACAATTCGCTAATGTCAGCTAGTTAGAGACGCCAATTTACATGTGTCGCTAAACGTTGCTACTCTTATATAGGCAAATGTTAAAGGACATCCCCTCTTTACTAAGGACAACCATCCTACTAAGGGCAACCATGACTTAATATTATTTTTACTAAGAGCACCTACATTGAACAAGTTTACTAAGGGCCACCCAAAAACTTTCTCCCTTCCCTCCCGTTCGTTCCCCCAAAAACCCCCCCTCACCTCTCTCTCCACTCGTCCCCTCCCCCCCCCCCCCCCCCCCCCCCCCCCCCCCCCCGCGTTCGTACCCCTCCCCTCCCCCTCACCTCCCAGCAACTGGAGAAATCCTAATTCTCTCTGACTCCCCTCTTTTTGTGACTGTTTTCTCCCCCTATCCCATGTCGAGTTTTCGACCGGAGGAGTTACGGACCCCCTCCTCCTCCAGTCGTACGAGCTCCCCGACCACGCTCAGCCCGACAAGCTACCCTCCTCCATCGGTCGTCCCTCTCTCCTCCTTCGGTAGAAGACCCCTTTTTGATTTCTTTGATCTCAAGCTTCGACTCTTGTAGGTCTGAGCGAGGAGGATGGGGCGGAGCTCGAGAATGCTCCAAAGGTGGGGTCTTTGGACCACGCTCTTCGATCAATTGTTATTTTTATTGGATTTGTTGGCCAATCGTCGCCAAGTTTGTTGGCCAGAAGAGAAGTGGGAGAGTGGCAATAAAACAATTAAGTGAGTTGTTTTAGTCACATAGGAACGCTAGAAGCACAAGGGTGTTTGTGGTTGTATAAATAGAGATGGTTGGGCTTCCTTAGACCATACTTAATTCGACGGGGTCCTTGGGTGATCAAGAATGCCCAAGCCTAGGTCAGTGGCCTCCATTGCACTCTGGAGGGGTACTGGCTTATCATCTCCCCAAGTGGGGGAGTGAACGTCATAATTTGTTGCTGAGGGGATACGCGTTCGCACGGTCCCCTGCCAATATTCATGTAAATGTCTTTGATAAGTGTTTGAAGAATCAATCGAAATTACCTACAACAAACCGACCGATAAAAGTTTAATTTTGTTCGTTTGGACTATTTTTGTTGTTTACTGAAATTGTTGTTAAATTATAGTATAAATTATAATTTGTATACATATGTTGTAATATTTTGAAGGTTGTTCCAAAGTTGAACTAATTATTAAATTATTAAAGTTTGATTTAAAAATACATACATAGAATTGTTGTTTTTAAAATATGCACGAAACACATTTTTAAATAAAAATAGTATATTTTAATAATTACACAAGCCTTATTCGGTTTTGGACTGAAATAAAAAAAAATCAAACCTAATATCAAGTTTTAGAATTTTCAAAATAGAAAACGAACTGATTTTTTTTTCAAACCGAAATGAATCTCAGATTCGGTTAGATTCGATTCAATTTTTTATTCAATTTTTGATCCAAAACCGAGTAACTCTCACCCCTTCTTAGGGGTGAGTGTTCGGGTGAGCGTTTGGTTTATTCGGTTACAAACGAACTGAATAGTCAAATTCGATTAAACCAAAATTGTAAAAATCCAAAATCGAAACCGAACCGAAATTAGACATAGTCGAAATCGAACTGAACCGAATAAACTATTTGGTTTGTTCGGATTGTTCGTTTGGACTATTTCTATTGTTTAATTGGTCGAGTCCAAAGTTGAAATCGTGGTTAATTATATTAAAATTATAATTTTATACCCACATTTGTTATATTTTAAGGTTGGCTCCAAAGTTGGACTTGTTATTAAATTACCAACTTCAAAACACATACATAGAATTATTATTTTCAAATCTACACATTTTTACATAAAATATACATAGAATTGAGAATATTTGCATAATTACGTTAGTCTTATTCAGTTTTAATCCATTTTGGACCTAAACCAAAATCTAAAACCGAAATTGAATAACTTTTTTTAGTATTTTTAAAATCGAGGTCCACAGGGGGACAATTCGCTTAGAGCTATTTACGTCGGGTTGATAGAGTGACCATTTCGGCTTGTACCCAAATAATCTCAACTTTTAAAAACTTTAGATTTATAGAGATTTCCAATATCACTAAACTATTTTCTTTTGGCTAAATTGTTTGAACGTGTCAAAAAAATTATAATGTCACAGTTTACATGCAAACCAATGCTTCCGTAATATATTTAAATATTATGACAGAACAATATTGTGATTTCTTTCTAACTAGAAATTCTTACATTGTGACATATGGTCATCTAAGGTTCATGCAAACGACCTAAAAAAAATACCATATACATTTTATACAATAATGTACAATGCCATAATCATTTCCAAATAATCAAGACTTGTTAATAACAATACAAAAAATATATTACTTTTATACATTATTTAGAGATAGTTTTATTATTCTCGCTAAGCATCCACTAATATCATAAAGATAGAGAAAATAACTTTTATTTTACGTACCTTCATCCTTAGCATGTTTGAGCCTTTCCTAACAAGTCACAATCTCTAATGCTTCTGGATTGAGAGATAACATTACAAAGATCATGTTAAGAATAAGTGAGTACAAAAATAAATTTGTATTATCGTCACTGTTAATATTTTGCTTCTTTCCAGCTGAAAGTTAAAACATTTCTAATGATCCTATCTTCAAGAAAATGAAGGTAAGTTTGCATAGTAATATAACTGAAACGGTGCAGAACTTGTTTACTCTGATTAAAGCTCCACAAATATATTTGCAAAGTAAATATCAATATGGCAAATTAATAAAAATAATGGACTACTGTCCAATGGAGTGAGCAAAATTCATGTGACATATGACAAAAACTAATGAATAAAATATATGAATGGTGTTCAATGATTCAATGACATTAGTCAATGGAAAGCAACGATTGATCATGTTAAGTTCCTTTACAACGATTGAATCTATATGCCAGAATATACAATTATATAAGTTTCTGTAGACTAAAACAAGTTTATCCAATAATTAACTAAAGAGAAATTATTAGTTTTAGGCAAGTAAAATATAGCAATCTGTCTCTCCAATAATTAACTAGC
>JANAVB010041419.1:10193342-10280842 GCA_029216955.1 Iris pallida | reverse complement strand
ATATAATTGGCATAGTACCAAACACAAGTTTCATGTGCTATATCCTGACACCAACTATATAATACATACTTTAATAACCATTTTGATCCAAAAAGTTAAAGTCAAAGAAAAACAACAGTAATCATGCCATGAAATTATAATAAAATTCTAAAACAAATAATCATATTAGAACTCTACATTTTAGCATAACTGATCCGATACAATCATAAAGTCAACAATCAAATCTACTGAAGTAACATTCTAAATCTATATTCCAATTTATAGACACTACAATAAAATTCTAGAATCGTGATGATGGTTAAGAGATCAAATCACTAATATATCTCAAAGATGTATAAGACATCCAACTGTTCTGTAGGATGAAGATGTGAAATTATGCAAAGAGATTACTACTGTAAATCAGACTAAGGAGAAGATGCCATCTTTACAATATTAGCCAAAAAAATTAGCCGAAGTAAAGTTTTACATGAACTTGCAATATATATTATACAAGAAAAGATGGCACAGATTCTTGCATTAAGCTATTTTAACTGATTTGATAAAATAATAGCAGAAGAGATGAACAACAATTATAAGCCAGATAGAACGCACTAAAATTTTCAAAAGGAAGTTGTTAGAAAAATTATTTCTAAAGATTGCACATAATTCTAGAACACTTACTTTAAGACCAGAATATTTAAAAATAATCACATGGATATAACACTTATATTGTTTGTTGGTATTATTTGCTTTTCTCCTTTAATTATCTGTAAATAAAATAAAGAAAAATAAGGTTACCGGCCTCCGGGGACGTCGCACATGAAGCATTGTCCAAAAAGTTAATCTGAGTCTATGTGCAGACTTTTTTGAATGCTCTTAGTGGTAAAACTCCCGCTCTACCGGTGTCCCGTTGTCGCCACAACTCGTAGAGATTGACCCTGACTTAGCCCTTGCTCAGAACACAAAAAGGATGTTGTGAAAAGAGGGAGGGATTTTATGTATGAAAGATTTTCATGTCACAACAACAAAAGAATATGTGAGTATATATAGAGTGTTAGCACATATCTAAGAGCAATGAATGGGATTTAGTGAATAAAAATGAAATCAATAGCAATGAATATGATCTGGTGAATTAAAAAAATAAAATCAATACTCCTAGAAGCTAGCCGTTGGAGCAAAATAATTTTCAACATACACATGTACATTGAAGGAGAATAAACGTTTGGAAATTTCCAACGTTCCAAATGTGCATTGAAGGAGGAGAAATGTTTGGACTTGATTTTTCTTTCGTACAACATTAGCAGTATACAACACATTTTTCATCAAATGCCTTTTTAGGAATATACTATAGTAAGTTTCGTATCAAAATCCATTTAGTACACTACAAAAAAGTGTCTTTTTGGGACGACACTATAAGGAACACTAGTCTAAAAAGTCCTATATGTATAATTCTAGGGACGGCTATATTTTTAGTAACAAAAAGTTACATATTTTTTGGGACAGATTGTGAAAATGGATCACTATTTGGGACTAATGGAAATTTCTGTTCCAAATAATACACATTCCCGTCCCAAATAGATCGGCGAGAATGTCACACATTTGGCGGCTAATTGCCAAATTTTTTGGGAGAACATAACCTCCACATGTTTCCATCGCAACCGTTCGATCGGATGGATTAATCCAGACCGTCCATCCCAAAACATACTTCTTATTCGATGAGAACTTCTCAATATATCAAGCAACCTAAAAACTTTCTCTCCCTCTCTCTTTCCGATCAAAAAATGAGTGATTCTGCTCTCTCTCTCTCTCTCTCCGACCTAGGTGCTCCAGTGTTGCTGCTCTTTTTTCTCTCCGACCATTGTTCCGACCTGGTGCTCCAGTGTTGCTGCTCTCTCTCTCTCCGACCATTGCTCCATCTCTGTCCGATCTTTCAACCCTAGGTGCTTCATTGCTGCTGCTTGGTATATTTCTCCCAATCTTTAGAATTTTTTACCAAAATATTTTAGTCTTTGCTCTAATTTTTGGATGCATGTTATTTTGTTCTAGATTATTTGCTTGGAATTTGAGTGTTTTACGCTATTTACACTGTTTACTCAATTTTTCTTTGAAATTTGAGTGTTTTACACTGTTTACACGGCTGCATGTAATTTTGTCGTAGATTATTTGCTTAAAATTTGAGTATTTTACACTGTTTACTCATATTTTGCTTAAAATTTGAGTGTTTCAAACTGTTTACACGGCTGCATGTAATTTTGTCCTAGATTATTTGCTTAAAATTTGAGGGTTTTACACTATTTACTTAAATTTTGCTTAAAATTTGAGTGTTTTACACTATTTATACGGCTGCATGTAATTTTGTCCTAGATTATTTGCTTGAGATTTGAGTGTTTTACACTTTACTCAAATTTTTGCTTGAAATATGAGTGTTCTACACAGTTTACATGGCTGCATGTTATTTTGTCCTAGATTATTTACCAATTTTTTTATCAAGAGGTTATATATTGTGTGGAAGTCGATCCATACATATTAAGTTGTCATTGAAGACCTATTATTCTTCTGATTGTGTCAAGTTCATATGTAGGGAGGAAATTGAATGTAGGCGATTGATTGGCTACCTTACCTATATAAATGATATGACTATCGTTCCCAGGTTCTTCCTCCTATGGCTATGGGGAGGGAGGCTGCCTGTGTATACGAGTGTTGACGATTGGAGACATACATAAATAATGATTGTTTCTGTTGTGTGGCTTTGCTGATCTACAAAGGGAGAAACAATTGAAAAGAAGACTAACGTGGCACAAAAGCATTGCTCTCTCTCCCTTTAGTCCCACATCGGATGGGCTCAGAGGATGAGGGAAGAGCTGCTCATAAATAGAGGGCATTGTCCAACATTAAAACATACTTACCTGGACGGGGTCTTTGGGTGATCAAGAATGCCCAGGCCTAGGACAGTGGCCTCCATTGCACTCTGGAGGGGTGCTGGCCTATCATCTCCCCAAGTGGGAGAGTGAACGTCATAATTTGTTGCATTGGGGGCCTGCGTTCGCGCGGCCCCTGCCAATCTCTTCAAATCTTTTTCTTTGGTTTTGTTTGAAATATTTTTGTTTCATTTTGGTTTTGAATCGATTAAAATTTCTCAATTGATTTTGATTTTGGATTTCTCTAATGAATTATATAATTATCCTCAGTTTTATGCACATTTCATGTTTAAATATATGTATATTTTAAAAAGTTTTTTTATGTATGTGTATTAAAGCCCAACTTTGGAAATTCAATAACTAGTATACAACAAATGTATGCATAAAAATTATATATTTTTTAGTATAAATTAACTGCAACCTCTAATTTTGTGTTCGGCCCATTAATCAATAAAAATTGCCCAACCGAACAAATGGAATTGATTATCGGTTCATTCGGTTTCGATTTTTTTTATTTATTTGAAGTTTGGTTTCAATTTTGTCATGCTCCCAGATGATCCACAAGTTCTTGTACTCGCTCGAATCGTATTACGTACTATCTGGGTTTTGGAGCGTGGGTTTTGGAGCGTGTGTTGAACTCTAGAACGTTGAAAATTTTATGATTTTAAATTTAATAAATCGTATAAATATCTAATAAAATTAATTATGGATTAAAATAATAAATTAAAAACACGTAACATACCAGTGTCACATGCATAAAACTCAAGCTAGAATCAAATATAGCTTGATGTTGGAACCGGTAGTCCTCATATCCATAATCTCGGTTGCATATACGGTGGAGTTTCTACAAAAGCATGTAAGTGTTATTCTTGAGTGTTGTATAGTTTCAACAAAATATGAACATAACACATTCGTACTTCATTAAATTTAATAATTAATTATTCAATAACTTACCCTTTGGTCATATGTGACATATGTTGAGACAAGTATGCCACGTCGAATGTTTCAAATTTAGAATTCCATCCAAGAATCAAAGAGCTGCCTTGGCTCTCCCACGACTAAAACTTGGTGGCACCTCAGAAATTATCTGTCTCATACCGAACTTTTGCATAACATGATTAGCTGGAAGAAACATTATGTTCCATGGTATATAATACATATATGGAGAAAAAATTGTAGGATGTTCTGTATCTCAGAAGCATCCACATGAATAATATAGGGTAATATATTCATGGTGTGCCAGTATCGAAATACGACGAATAGGGGTATAACTCGAGCAACTACGCACTTTGGTATATACCAATATTCCGCAATACAGCTACGGCTGTTGTCACGTCCCAGTCCCAAAATATGCGAGACCGAGCCACGTGGCATAGGCCAGCTACGTATTCAACCAGACTCTAATCCGACTCGAATACTTGTAAAATGTTTAAATGGTGTAACTATCACTATATCACTCTATATCTCAATCGATATAACAAAAACTTAAAGAAAGGAAAATATGAATACTAGTCTGCAGTCAAATAATTATACTAGCCCGAGTAGACTCGAAGACAAAAAAGCCTACAAATACTACGTAAATCAAGCAGGTATGAATATAGAAATGAAACATGAATACTAAAGAAGAGTAATACCTGCAATGACATGGGTGCTCAGCAAATATCCGGCAAAGAACTCTGCCATCCCACTTAGCCAACCTGGAAGAAAACCAGTTCGTCAGAGGGATGCAACAAGAAACATGATATACAAGCCACTATGGTATGAAATACATAAAGCTCAGGGGTGCTCTATCAACTATGTGTAAATGCAATGAGAACATCTTTCGACGAATGGGACTCTCCGAACATGAGATCATCTCGCAGTGGGGTTCGTCCAAACCGCCTCCCTATTAAAAACAAATACCAATAGAAGCCCCTCCGTCTAGTAACTGTCCTCCCGATCCAATGTATCTAGAGCAAGTCGACTCCATGATACGGACAATCCCCAGTACCGGGCCTAATATTGTTGGTGTTTTTGCCTTTGGACAAGAAAAGAGAGTCCCACATCGGCTACACCAAATGGTGAGTATCTCAATATAATGAATTGCTTGTGTTGAGGTGTGCACATGAGGTGTAGTGGGGCACAAGTTTGTGCAATGTGGGAGTATTTTCCTAGAAGGAAAAAGGATTAAATCCAACAAGGATGTAAGTTGATTTTTGTTGTGCGGACTCGGACTAGGACACGGACTCCATGATGTCTCGTGCATGCACGGGAGTGTTCGGGGGGTAGACGTGGACTGGCACACTTCTATGCTGATTGTGGGATGATCTAAAATATCAAACTATATTTTTGAGTATTGGTATTTTAGTCCCACATCGGATAGGAGAAGAGGTGAAGTCTCAACTCCAGTCTATAAATAGAGCCCCTTGGCCTCCTTTGAAAGATGTACCAAGAAGAGAGTTAAGGGAGTCTGTAAAGTCCAGGAAGCCCGTTCAAGTCTTAAATTTGACTTACGAGCGTTCCAGAAGTTCTTCATGAACTTGCTGGTTCCTGGAAGCAGATCGTGGTGGGGCGAATCTTGCTTTGAGCAACGGTGATCTTAATCACCCCAGCAAGAACCTTTTCTTTTCTTCTTTCTTCTTTCTTCTTGCTTCTCCTTCATCTGAGTTGTAACTCAGTTCTGTCCGTCTGCAACTGCGATTGTAAGGAAGAACGTGAGATTTACTTTCTTATTATTGTTGCTTTTGTAATCAGATTCATATTATAGAGTTCCTCTTGGATCTCGAGAATAATCAGAAGGTGAACGTTTGTTGAACCTCTGATCTCGACATCGAGTCTACCATCTTTGATCAAGCCTCGGGACTAACAATCTCAAAGTAAGATCCTTGTAGATGAAAAAATCTCGTACTTCTCTCATCGATACCAGTTTTAACAAGTTGGAGAAATTCGACGGAGAACATTTTCAAATCTGGAAGAGGAAGGTCACCCTTAATCTTCAACTCGTGGACGTGGGCCATGTGTTGATTGAGGATGAACCGACGATTCCAGAAGGAGGAACTGCCGATGCTACTGCTGCTGCACTCGTCAAGTAGAGCAAATAGAAGAGAGAAAACAGCATATGTAAACTGCTGATTCTCAATTCTATGGAAGACTCTCTGGCTGAGTCATATTCCAAGAAGGATAATGCCAAAGAGACCTGGGATTCTTTGGGTAAGCTATATGAAGATGATGAGAACAGTTCCAAAATCTTCATCGTCGAGAAGTACCACAAGTGGCTCTTCGAAGACGAGATGGCGATGCTACCTCAAGTAAAGGAATTCCTGAAGTTGTGCCAGAAGTTAGATGACGAGAAGATGCCCCTCGTCGGCAAGTTTGTCGTTGGAGGGATAGTCTCGAAACTTCCTGCTGGTTGGAGCAACTTCTATGCTAGAATGCATCGGAAGAAGCTGGACATTGGCTTGGAATATCTTCTACAAGAGATCCACGTTGAGGACGAAATGTAATCTCAACAGAAGGTGAACTCTCTGTCCAAACAACTGGCTAAGGCCAACTTGGTGCAGACAAGAGAGTTCAAGCGGAAGCAGGTGGCTTCTCATCACAAGAAGAAGGACTCTACTAATCTAAAAGTGAACGGTCCTTCGTTCAAGCAACAGAAGTCCAAGTCCCACGTGACTTGCTTCAACTGTGACAAAAATGGCCACTACATGAGTGAATGCAAATCCAAACCTAAACCAAAATAGCAGGTATAGCTAAACTTGGTTATTTTGATTACTTAACTTAGTTGCTATTGTTGCACAGGTTGAGTTATCTAACATGGTAGCTGACTAGTGGTCTGACACTAGTGCATCTGACCATGTGTGCTCTCAAAGGAGTTGTTCACCAAGGACGAGCCATGTTATGACGAAGGTCTCGATGGCGAACATATATCTAGCAGAAGTTCTGAAGATCGAGACAGTGGTTATTAACCACCGACAAGGACACTGAAATGCGTGTTGCACGTACCAGAGATTTTTTGGCGATATGATCTCAGAAAGTCTGTTATCTGATACAGACTTAAAAGATGGACATTCGTACTAGCCAGATGGTAATTTCTTGGCGAGGAACATGCTTCGAAAAGATGTTCGGTACTGAAGAAATGTTTGAACTTCTGCTGATGGCGTTGAAGTTACTTCATTGAGTGGACTGAGAGTTATTCTATGATAGAAGCAGACTCAAGCTGTCCTACCGGGACCTTATCTTCGGAATATGGGGGTAAGGAGGTGAAGGAGTTTAAGGTCTGTGCAGATACAAGACTGTTGGGAAGCTGCTCAGACGATTGAACTAAAGTACTGATCATCTGGAGTTAGTACACTCAGATATCTGTGACTTTTATCAATTCTCCACAGAGGTCGGTTCGAAGTGTTTCTTGAAGTACATGTTCGTATGACTTTTCAAGTAGAAGGATGCAACATTCGAGTAGTTCAGAGACTTCAGGGCTGAAGCTGAACGTTAAACCGATCTACAACTACTCAGAAGTGATTGAGATGTAGAGTATAGGTCTCATGAATTCACATCGTTCTGCAAAGAACATGGAATCATCAATGAGACTACTGCTCCGTATTCTCCTCAATATAATGGGATAGCGGAGAGGAAGAACATAACGTTAACAGAAATGATAAACTCAATGCTGCTAACTATGGGTCTTCCTAAATGCTAATGGAGAGAAGCTGCATTGACGACCACTTTTATTCTAAATAGAGTGCCGTATGCAACTTCGAACGTAACTCCTCATGAACACTGGTTCAAAGTCAGACCTAACTTGAATGTCATTCGAGTGTGGGGGTCTCTGGCTTATGTGAAGCTCCAAGATCTGAAGATTCAGAAGCTAGGGACTAGGATTATGAAGATGATCTTCTTGGGGTATGCCGAGAAGAGTGATGCTCGAAGATTTCTTGATATTGAGTCAAATCATATCATCGAATCTCGTGAAGACAATTTACAAAGGCACAAGAATATTGTTCTTACGGATAAATCGGAGAACAATAAGGGTGCGCAAGAAACTAAAGTTTTCAATAAAGAAGTAGTCCAAGAAGATGTTGTTGTTGAAACAACGGTTGAACCAGAACTCGCTGAGCCGTCGTCGAAGCGAGCGAGAAGGCCGAAGAACTTCGAAGATGACTTCATCACCTATCATGTGGAAGCAGATCCGCTTACCTATGATGAGGCGATGAAGACCAGAGATGATATTTTCTGGAAGGAGGCGATTGACAATGAAATTGATTCCATCACTTCAAATAACATTTGGGTGTTGGTTGATCTTCCTGAAGGAGCAAAACCCATCGGATGCAAATGGATCTTCAAGAAGAAGATAAAAGCTGATGGAACCATTAACAAGTTTAAGGCCAGGCTAGTGGCAAAGGGGTTTTCTCAGAAGCAGGGGATCGACTACTTTGACACGTATGCTCCAGTAGCTCGGATGACCACCATCAGAATGTTGATTGCTCACGCAATGATACGATACATAAGATGGTGATACATCAGATGGATGTGAAAACGGTATTCCTGAATGGCGAGCTGACCGAAGAGATCTACATGCAACAACCAGAAGGGTTTGTCGTCAAAGGTCTTGAAGACAAAGTCTGCAAGTTGGTGAAATCTCTGTACGGTTTAAAGCAAGCTCCCAAAATGTGGCATGAGAAGTTTGACAAAGTCATAAGGCCAAATGGCTACAGGGTCAGTGAAACAGACAAGTGTGTCTATACGAAGTTTGCTGATGAAAGAGGAGTCATCGTTTGTCTATAGGTGGACGATATGCTAATCCTAGGTACGGATATAAGCTGTGTCACGGAGACAAAGAAGTTCCTCTCGACGAAGTTCAGTATGAAGGACTTGGGGGATGCTGATGTTATCTTGGGACTCAAGATCATCCGGACAGACACTGGACTAGCGTTGTCACAGTCTCATTATGTTGAGAAGATGATCACTCGTTACAGGTATCAGGATCTTCCAGGGATCGATACGCCTTACAAGTGTGATATGAAACTGAAGCCTAATTCAAGGAAAAGCGCCAGGCAGCTGGAGTATGCAAGCATAATCGGAAGTTTGATGTATGCTACTACTGCTACAATGCCTGACATAGCTTTCGCTGTGGAAATGCTGAGTCATTTCACGAGCAATCCAGGTATTGAGCACTGGAAAGCTGTGAAATGGGTTATGATATATATCAAAAAGACTCAGACATATGTACTGCACTACAGCGGAGATCCACCGGTAGTGGAAGGCTTCAGTGATTCCAGTTGGTGCTCAGAATTAGAGAGCGAAAGGTCCACAGGTGGATTCATATTCACAATAGGTGGAGCAGCTATATCGTAGAAGTCGAAGAAGCAGACTATGCTCTCGCGATCATCTATGGAATCTGAGTTCTTTGTACTTGATATCGCAGCAGATGAAGCAGAGTGGCTTCGGGAGCTCATGTATGATCTTTCAGTGGTTGGGGCGCAGATACCAGCAATTTCGATATACTGCGACAACCAGGCGTCTGCAACGGTGGCTGTAACGCCCCAGTCCCAAAATACGTAGGACTAGGAACGTAGACATGCCAGCTGTATTCATACGAAGTACATAGGACTCGTATGGATACATAAGCTGTAAATGCAGTAAAACCATAACTAATCTCATCCACACAAAAATAAATGAATAAAAGATATCATATAATGATAAAGAATTGTCTTGATACAATATGTTGGGCGGAGACAAATTCACTGCCAACAAGTAAGAGAAAATACATGAAAAATAAAATGAGTTTGGCGAGCGAAGCAAAGACGATCATAGTACAATCATCCTCGAAGAAATGGAGTCGGTCACGGCTAGAACTAGAACACCTACGAAAGACAATAGCACACACCTGGCGAGATAACCAGGTCCTCAGAGGGACGTAACAAGACACATAATATCATGCCATAAACTGAATAAAGTTAGCTCAACAGAAAATTATATATGACTAAACCGATAAAGGTTCTTAACCATTCTATGTGAAAATATAATTTGAAGACAACGTTCCACACAAGGGCTCCCGAAGCTAGAAACACGGCACGTTAGCGTTTCAACTAAGGCACTAGTGGCGTCTAGAGAAAAGTAAATATACGGCACATTTGTGTTTCAACCGAGGCACTAGTGGCATCTAGAGAAAAGTAAATAAATGCACGGCCACTAGTCTCTCGACTGAGTCACAAATGGCATCTAGAGAAAAATAAAGGTGTGAAAGCCCCTGCACCTAATAACTGTCTTCACCCTCCCCATGCACTACTCGTGCTGAATCCACATCACGACATCCCTAATAACTGCTAAGTCACTGAGTCTTCTAGACAACCATAACTATTTAGCAGTTATTGCCTATCGCACGGCATGTGCGCACCGATGGCCAGTCGATACGTACGTCCGAGATCTATATGAGACTCGTGACTCGTGATACACAAGTGTCGGGCCAATGAATGCGACACAAACAAAGGTAGTCCCTTAACTCTAGGCCAAATGCAACTAAAATATACTAATTTGCAAGTACAGTTTATATTTTCTAGAATAAGTAAAAAAAGAACATGCATGATATTTGAGCAAGAAATTAAACAGTAAAGGCAAGGTGTCTTGCCTGGTAGGACGCCTGGTGTATTGCATTGATCAGGCTGGCATGAACTGCGACTTTAGTGCAACAACTATGCATGGTGACCTCGGATGATGGCACGGACAGTTCCATCGTGTCCAGGACGGTCAACTTAGTTAGGGTGGTCATAAGGTAGTCCAGAATTGGCAAAGGGATAGGATGATTGGGCTTAGTCTTGGACATGAGATTAATCGATAGAATTTGGATAAATAATATATATGATTTTAGGAAACTATTTATAATAAATGAGAACTTATATTTTTGCAAGTTAAAAATAGTGTTTAGGTAAATATTAAAATATAAAAGAAACTGTGTTCACAGAAAACTCTTAAGTTTGTAGGAATGCAATTTAGGTAGAAAACTGTATTTTACTGGTCAAAAATAATTTAGATAATTATTTGAAAAGCTCAATTTTTGTCAAACAATAATTTTTAGGATAGTCTATTAAAATAGATAAAATATTTAATAATAATATGGAACTTCTAAACGGCCCAAGCAAAATAATATATATGTTATAAATTAATTTTAGAAATATTTTGTGTCGTATCGAGGACACGAGGACACGTGCACTGGTCATACACTGACAGTGCACACACGCACAGAGCCGTCTTCGCGCGCGTCGTGTCGCGCGGACACGACACTTGGACACCTCGTGTTTGCACGAGTGTGTAGCCCAACAAGTGGGCTACACGTGGACATAACCACGAGGCCCCACGTGGCTCGTGTCGTGTCCACGAGACACTTGCATCGCTGCACGACGCTTACTGTGCACGTGTATCAGTCGAGTTTTTCTCGACTGATACGGTGTTCGTGCCGTGTCCTGAGGACACGTGGACTCTGTGCAGGCTACCCTAACCCTAGACCAACCCTAGGATAACCTGTACACGTGACTACGAGACACGTGGACACCTGTGTCGTGTCCTAGGCCTAGGTGAACACGTGCACGAGGCTGCCTGTGCAGTGTTATCACATTCAGTGTAATTTGTGTTTTGGACACGTTTGTGTCCACTTGTTTGGACACAAACACCATGTTTGACACGTGTATGCATGACACATTGTTTGCCAACCCTTACTCTATAAAATTATTGTGTTTTGGTTGATCGAATGTAAAGTTTCCATAAGAACTGATACATGTTTCAGTTCTGTCATTTCACTGAGTTCATTTCCATTTTTCCAACTGTTAATTAATGATTTTGTCATATTGATTGATCCTACATATGTATTACTACGTGCTAGATTAGTTTTGCATGATAGATTAGGGTTTATGATTCATAAATGGAATTTGGACAATGGGATGCATGGTTTTCGAGATGTATGGACTGATACCATATTAATTCTTCTTTTTTCAGAATTCAAATGATATTCAAATTGTTAATTCAATGTTAATTATGATGTTAAAACATGATTAACATGTCTGAGTTATCAGTGTACATAGATAGGTTCATATGTATGCATGTTGGGGTTTGTAATATGGATTTCAAATGAGGAGTTGGGTTCTAAACTCAATTCCTGAGAATGAATGAAAACTGGTAAGTATGGGTATTCCCTTTCCTTGACAAAGGAAACTGAGTTCAGTTATTCAAATTCTGAGTTTTCAATGTGATAAAACTGAGATTAATGTTAGGTTAGTTTAGAATTTAGGTTGTGTAAATATATATGTTGGTTGTTGTTATTTCCATTTGAATGAATGTCCCAATAACTGAGAATGTGATAACATGTTTATCTGAGAATATATTGATAATGTTGAGTTTCTTTGTATATAGAAAACTGAGTTTTAGTTATGAAAACCTGTGTACTGAAAACTGAAATGTAATGAGGAAGAAATGATTGCTCAATTTAAGGCCTTGGGAACATGGCATCAATGACCATGCTAATAGACATTTGTTAGGGGTGACATTAGAACTTCATGTGCCTATTATTGCTGTACAAGTAGAGCATGTTTGTATTTCAACCATAATAGCTGGCATTGGGGAATAGCCGCTAAGTGAATATGTGATCCAATAGAAATCAATGAGCATCTTTATTGGTATTGTATCGTTGAATTGTCTGAATATTAGGTATATCATGATTCACCTCTGAGAACAATCTTGTTAAGTGGAACCATCCTTGTGGAATATGAATTCTGAATTTGAGTTGAGATTTCATTCAATTGAGTGTGGCTTGGCTTGATTTTGACAGGGAGTTAGATTTGTATACTGCTGTCCTCTTATTGCTTAACCCTCACACACACATGTATCCTAATTCTAACACACACACACACATGCTCACACACATATATATGCTCATACACATATGTAATTACCTATCCTTCATCACTTCCAATTGTAAATGAAATATCAGTTTTCATATATAAACATTGAACTGTCATTTGCCTATTCCAGAAAATGTGTAACCTGAGTATTCATTTCAATTTATAACCTTAACTTGAAAACTGAGATACATTACTACCTACTGTCCTCTCATGTATATCACACACACACTCACCACTCCTACACACACACCACATACATTTACATGGTACACCAAACCCTCATACACACACTACACATATGTAGGTTTCCCTCTCTAAACTCTTTATGTGTACACATGTATATATATGTAATAATATACATGCAACCAATGTGAATTGTAATTTAATGTAGGAATAGCCTACATAGCTAGTGTGTATAAATATGTGAATATAATGTGTAAGTTGAGATTCCTATGTTATATGCATTTATATGCCTAGATAGTGATTAGCTTAGCTTGGTTTGGCTTGTGTTTGTAATTGGGTTCTAAACTAGATTGGTTAGGCCTAGATTGACTAGAATGACTTATTAGTCTAGTTTTAGACTTGGAATGGTTTAGTTGACCTAGTTTGACTAGTATAGTTGACCATGGTTGACCAAGAGTTGACTTGACCCAGGTTGACCTAGAATTATGTAGTATGCATAGTAAACTTCATTTTTACTATTTAGAATACATTGTGACTTGTGTTGCTCTGATTAGGAGACAGACACCTCTCCTCAGGCAGTACATCCTCTTCGGACATTCAGTTATCAGGCGAGTACATTCTCTGATCGTTTCATACTTGTCACGATTTATATTCTCGCTCTAGATTACTTTTACTTGATGCTGTCACGTTATCATCACGGATTGGTACTATACGGATCTCTTCTTGGGATGTTATCCCCCTTAGCGGGTGCATCGGATACTTTATGACATGTGTTTCATGTACATCATGTATTCCTTGTTTCTGCGTTATTCATGTACACTCATGTTCTCTCATGTTCTTCCATGTACGTTCATGTACTCTCATGTTCTTTCATGTACGCTCATGTTTCCTCATGTGTTTCCTGTGTAACCAAAACATCTTGTACGTAACGTAACTTGAATAGATCCTTGTGTATTGATTGTGGGTAGGGGTGAGTATAAATGGTCATGTGATTTACCCATCATGTTCATTCTGTTACTTTTCATATTTTATCATGTACACATCAGCCTTATTGGCTGATGTCCCACATGTTCACTCATGTACATCATGTACAACCTAAGCCAATTACATGCCATCTCGTACTCTACATCACTAGTCACTTAAAGTTCTTACTTATCATGTATATATTTCCAGTTATCAAATATCTCTCCTGTTTTCATGTACATCTTCTTACAGCGTTTCATGTATCTTACTCTATTGCTTGCTTTATATTTCCTGCCTTGATATGAACTGCATGAGATGTACTGTGCTCGCTCCTGTCCTGACTGGACCTGTTGAAAATATTACAGAGGATGAGGATGAGGCCCTTTGCACCACCTATTACGGAGCAGGCTTAGACGACACCTGCGACCTGGCTCCTCTGGAGGACCCAGCTGTAGTTCAGGATACTACTCCCATAGTCTAGGCTAGACAGCTAGGCTTTATCTTTCTTTTCAGCATTGTTTTTGACTTTCAGTTGTTGTTTTGAGATGTATATATTCTTTCATATTCTGTAGTTGAGACTTTGTTTTCGGAATGTTTACTGAGATGTTATCTTAGACACTTAGACTCTTCTGATTATCTGTACTTCATTTTGAGATTCTATATCATATCGTTACTTCTTCTTCCTTAGTTGTGATTGAGTTTACATTCTGCTATGTCATCCCCATTCGGGGAGTATAAACTGCTTGGCATTATATATTGTTAGATGTTGTGACCTAGGACATCGTTCTATCGCCGACACTGCGGCATAGGCTGGACGTACCCACTTCTCGTCCCCTTACTCTAGGGTGCGGGTCGTGACATAAACGGCCCAAGCAAAATAATATATATTTTATAAATTAATTTTAGAAATATTTTATACTAAATAATAATAACAAAATATTAATAGTATAAATGCCAATATTAATATCAATAGTTCTAGTAATTAATCTAACCAATTATGTACTATATATAAAAGAGACATAGATATTAATAATAATAATAATAATAATAAAGATAATAATAATAAACAGAATGATGATAATAATAATAATAATAATAATAATAATAATGTTTAACAAAAACAGAAAGAAAAGAAAATAAATAAACAAAAAAAATAAAAAAAAGGAGACAGCTGGTTCTCCTCTTTCGAGGAGAA
This sequence comes from Iris pallida, assembly GCA_029216955.1. NCBI lineage: Eukaryota > Viridiplantae > Streptophyta > Magnoliopsida > Asparagales > Iridaceae > Iris > Iris pallida. Next base: position 10,265,738 of record JANAVB010041419.1, on the reverse strand, counting down.
CCCTCAGTAAAAAGCTTCTCAGAGAAAAAAAAAACAAAAAAAATCAACAACAACAACAACAAAAGAGTTGGAGAGGAAACGAGAGGGTGAGAGGGAGCAGAAGAGTGAAGGAGGCGACGGGGGAGGAAACTCGGCCGAGCTCGTCGGCGAGCGGCGTGGAGAGAGCGATGAGGAGGAAGAGCGGGGGCCGGCGGAGAGAGCAGCGGGCGCGCGGAGGGGAATGGAGAGGGGAGCGGTGACGGAGAGGGAGCTCGGGGAAGAAGGAGGGGTCTCGCGCGCGGAGGTCTCGGCTCGTCGGCGGCGGGTTTAGCGGGCTAGGGCGGCGCGTGGTGGAGGCGGTCAGAGCTGGGAAGTAGGCCATGACGGAGAGAGAGCGGGATCGGGCTCGACGGAGTGGGTGGCCAGGCGCACGGCGGAGGGGTTCATGGGTGGAGCTCGACACTGGCCCTGATGGCTGTACGGCTCACGGAGGGCGGAGGCGGAAAAGGGGTTTCCGACGAAGGGTAGGAGGGGCGCGGCGCTGCTTGGCCGAGATGGCCGGGGTTCGGCGGGGCGGAGGTGACGATCTCACCGGAGTGGGCTGCGCTCCGGTCGCGAAGGCGGAGGAAGCGGAGCGGCGCGGCGAGGGAAAGGGAAGGCCGGCGGAGCTACGGTGGTCGGCGCCGACGGGGTAAGTTTTAGGTTAGGGTTTAATTTTGGGGATTTTTTGGCATGGTGATGGTCTGGGGTTGTCGGGAGGGTTGCTGCTGCAGTGGCCGCGGTGGTGCGGGGCGGTTCGGCTGTGGCCACGCGGGTGCTGGCGGGGACAGGTGGTGGTGGTTGTAGCCGATGACTATGTTGGCGGTGGTGGTTTTGGTGACGGTGGTGCTGGTGATTAATTTGGTGGCTGTGGTGGTCACGCCGGGGGCGGGTCGCTGCGGTGGTTCCACGGCGTGGTTGGCTGGGAGTGCGGCTTGGCGGAGGGAGGGATGGCTCTCGATCTGGGAAGGGATGAGTCAGGGATTTAGACTAGAATTTGATTGTGTCGGGAGGTGTCCGACACGGAAGAGGTGAATTTGTATATGTAAAGATTGGAATAAATTTTTGGACACCGACACGATACACGAGGCTTGGGTTGCACGGACACGATGCACTGCACCGTTGAATATTTGTGGAATAATTTGTTGTGGATGGAGAATAATAAATTGGAGGAGTACCTGCCTATTTATAGGATGTGGGAATTCTCAATAAGATAAAGTTTAGGATTTGTTTAAACCCAAAATAGACATTCGTAATTTAATTTAAATCAATTTAAATCCAATATCCAAATACAAATCAAATTTAAATCTAATTAAATTCTTGGTTTAAAATCAATGGGATAAATCAAATTTTCAAATATTTAACTATTTAAATAAATCCAAAAATTAAATCAAGATTTAAATGGCCACAATAACTTCCAAATATATTTTTCAAAATACCAATAATAATAATTTCGAAAATAATAAATATTTTTAAATATCTTTTTGAATAATAAAATATTAATATTAATAAATCTCAAAAATTAGATTTTTATTTGAAATAGACTAATAAATAATTACGAAATATATATGTAGGTACAAAATGATGTTCTCATAATTATGTTTTTCTAGCATACAATAAAAATATTATTTATTATTAATAATTATGAGAAATGAAAGACTTTATAAATAAAATAACAAACTTGAAAAAATTTGGAACGATAACAAAATAATTATTATGTATATTATTTTGAAACTTTAAAAATAGAAAAAAAATATTTTCAAAAATATGTACGCTCGCACATAATCGCACTCGTCGAGCAAAAATGAAAAATAAAATTTCGTGCACGAAGTACAATACGACTACGCGACGTACAATACAAAAATTTTAAATCAGTACCAAAATCGATAAAAAATATAGTAGAAATTTAGGAGTTTTACAGTGGCATCGAATGATCTCTTCAACGGAAAGAAGAGAACTGTGCGGTTGAAGCACAGGGCAGTGAACGATCTCATTAAGAGAGGTGTCATTGCAATGATTGATGTTCGGAGTCAGGAGAACCTGGCGGATCCGTTCACCAAGGGCCTCAAGCGCCAGCTGGTCGATGACACAGCTTGTAAAATAGGCTTGAAGGCATTCTAATATTGGGTTATTACATTCCTACCATAAAGTTTTATGCTATTAGTTTAAAGAGAAATCTACTAAGCATCTAGCTTTTGGTTCAAGGGAGGACTATTAACCAGAAGAATATCAGAAACGGTGGGTACTTGTCCTCTGTGACATGAAGAGGTTACGGACCTACAACCACTGTTGTCTACTGTTATTTTCTACGGAAAACAGATCCTGTGGAAAGGTTGGCTTAAATGCCTTAATGAGTTCTCAGGCAGAGTGAATGCCTGGAGTCCTTTACCGGAAGCACGGTAGCGCAGCACTACAAGGAGTGTAACTCAATGCTACAGTGGGATGACTTCACCATGAGGTTCCCAGGTAGGGATAATGCCTCGGCTTTGCAAGCCAAGTCACAGCGGAGTAGCACCGCAAATAGGCAGGTAGCCTAATGTTGTATGATAATCGTAGTAAAGAGAGGTAGACAGCACTATAAAGAGGACGATGTCCTCATGTTACAGTGGCATGACACCACGAAGAGGTACCAAGTAGGATAAAGCCTCGGCTTTACGAGCTATGTCATAGCGGCGTAACACCGCACGGAAGCGCAAGACTTTATGCTGGGTAGTTTGGCACTACAAAGAGGCTTGTGACCTCATTCTACAGTAGTATGACACTACGATGAGGTGTCCAGGTGGGGTAAAGCCTCGACTTTAAGCCATGTCATAGCGGCGTAGCACCGCAAAGAAGCACAATGCTTCATGCCATGACTCTTTATAAAGAACTCACCTATAGTGTATGGACAGAGATATCAGGCCGTCTCTTGAGGGTAAACTTGTAGACGCCCAAAAGTTATACACTAAAACCAGGCTGGCACAAGACCTTCAATGTGCAGCCAGAAGCACAGTTGATGTCATTATGTGAGTAGAAAGAATTGTAGTTATGGTGCAGAATTCAAGGCTTAGTCCTTTCTTGTATCATGCTGTTATTTAACCTATGCGGGAAGATTCAAGTCGTAGCGACATCTCTCCTAATACATGATGGACAGTCACTGTGGGGAACGCTCAACCCATATATTGAGATATGTGGGGAATTGTTGGTGTTTTTGCCTTTGGACTAAAAAAGATAGTCCCACATCGGCTACACCAAATGGTGAGTATCTCAATATAATGCATTGCTTGTGTTGAGGTGTGCACATGAGGTGTAGTGGGGCACAAGTTTGTGCCATGTGGGAGTATTTTCCTAGAAGGAGAAAGGATTAAATCCAACAAGGATGCAAGTTGATTTTTATTGTGCGGACACAGACTAGGATACGGACTCCAGGATGTCTCGTGCATGCACGGAAGTGTTCGGGGGGTAGGCGTGGACTGGCACACTTCTATGCTGATTGTGGGATGATCTAAAATATCAAACTCTATTTTTTAGTATTGGTATTTTAGTCCCACATCGGATAGGAGAAGAGGTGAAGTCTCAACTCCACTCTATAAATAGAGCCCCTTGGCCTCCTTTGAAAGATGCACCAAGAAGAGAGTTAAGGGAGTCTATAAAGTCCAGGAAGCCCGTTCAAGTCTCAAATTTTGACTTACGAGCGTTCCAGAAGTTCTTCGTGAACTTGCTGGTTCCTGGAAGCAGATCGTGGTGGGGCGAATCTTGCTTTGAGCAACGGTGATCTTAATCACCCCAGCAAGAACCTTTCCTTTTCTTCTTTCTTCTTTTTTCTCCTTCATCTGAGTTGTAACTAAGTTTTGTCCGTCTGCAACTGCGATTGCAAGGAAGAACGTGAGATTTACTTTCTGATTATTGTTGCTTTTGTAATCAGATTCATATTATAGAGTTCCTCTTGGATCTCGAGAATAATCAGAAGGTGAACGTTTGTTGAACCTCTGATCTCGACATCGAGTCTACCATCTTTGATCAAGCCCCGGGACTAACAAATATGTCATAATGAAAGCATCTAGCATGAACTATACTGTCGCAGGTACTGGCCGCACGGATGATCAATCGAATGCGGTGATACGTGTATCAATCATCGTGTCCAAGCATGTGTCAGGGTCCAACGAGATACTAGTGTATCCGCTCTGCAGTACATGGGTGGTCTCTAATGGAGTAGGCTAACTGTAACGACCAACGTATCTCGTTGGTTGCACCCAGAGTTATACTCGGACGCACAATTACGAGACAATAATAAAGTAGCAAGATATGAAATTAACAAAAGAAATGACATAGTGGCAAGGTATACTTGCCTCGGGGTAAGGCAATGATCTGATGATGTCCTGCAGGCGAAAGCCTCAAACCAAGTAAAAGCAACAATAGTGGGACTTCCGCAGACGTCCCCGGATGTTGAAACAACCATCAACAATGCTTCCAGAATAAGGAAAATAGCTAGGATAGACTACCCATAAGTCCAATTCTGGTCCGACTTTGGGTCTATGAGTTTTTTTAAGGCCCAATTTTGTAATTTAACTAGTTCACCTTTGGGTCTAACTTTGAAATATAGCGAACATATATATATATATATATATATATATATATATATATATATATATATATATATATATATATATATATAACATTGAAGCTGATGTGCAGTTTTTGATGCACGGGCATTTGTAAAGTTTTTGTACCCTTTTTATCATCAATGGAATTACCTTTTTTCAAATATATATATATATATATATATATATATATATATATATATATATATATATATATATATATAATTTTAATATAGTTTAACTACAATTTAAATTTTTGGTCCGGCTCATTAAACAATAAAATTAGTCCAACCGAACAATCCGAATAAACGGAATTGATTAACAGTTCGATTTCGGTTAGGACTAATTTTGATTCGCTTTTGGTTTTTAGAAGTTCGGTTTTGACTATTTTGAATCAGTTGAAAAATATTCAGTTCAGATTCGATTTTGAAAATACTAGAAAAATTATTCGGCTTTAGATTTCTCTTTCAGTCTAAAACTAAATAAGGCTTACTCAATTATGTAAATACCCTGAGTTTCAATTATGTAAACAATAAAAAATAGTCCGACGGGATAAACTTTGGTTTCGGTTATGGCTAGTTTCGATTTTTTTTTAATTTCGGTTTTCGGTTGAAAAATGGAATACTAATTTTGTAAAAAGAAATTGATTCGGTTTACACATAATTGGATGTACAGCCAGGTTTATATTTGTTAAAATGGGACATACATGTGACAGCTATGTTGATAGCAAGAGGATGAAAATTGAAGAGGTTATATATTGTGTGGAAGTTGATCCATACATATTAAGTTGTCATTGAGGACCTATTATTCTTCTAAATGTGTCAAGTTTATATGTAGGAAGGAAATTGAATGTTGGCGATTGATTGGCTACCTTACCTATATGAATGATATGACTATCGTTCCCAGGTTCTTCCTCTTCCTCCTATGGCTATGGGGAGGCTGTGTATACGAGTGTTGGCGATTGGAGAGAGACATACATAAATAATGATTGTTTCTGTTGTGTGGCTTTGCTGATCTACAAAGGGAGAAACAATTGAAAAGAAGACAAACGAGACACAAAAGCATTGCTCTCTCTCTCTCTTTAGTCCCACATCGGATGGGCGCAGAGGATGAGGGAAGAGCTGCTCATAAATAGAGGCCATTGTCCAACATTAAAATATACTTACCTGGACGGGGTCCTTGGGTGATCAAGAATGCCCAGGCCTAGGACAGTGGCCTCCATTGCACTCTGGAGGGGTGCTAGCCTATCATCTTCCCAAGTGGGAGAGTGAACGTCATAATTTGTTGCACTGGGGGCCTGCGTTCGCGCGGCCCCTGCCAAACTCTTCAAATCTTTTTCTTTGGTTTTGTTTGAAATATTTTTGTTTGATTTTGGTTTTGAAAAGATTAAAATTTCTCAATCGATTTTGGATTTTGGATCTCTCTAATGAATTATATAATCATCCTCAGTTTTATGCACATTTCATGATTAAATATATGTATATTTAAAAAAGTATTTTTTATGTATGTGTATTAAAATCCAACTTTGGTAATTCAATAACTAGTATACAACATATGTATGCATAAAAATTATATATATTTTTAGTATAAATTAACTGCAACATCTAATTTTGTGTTCGGCCCATTAATCAATAAAAATTGCCCAACTGAACAAATGTAATTGATTACCGGTTCATTCGGTTTCGATTTTTTTATTTATTTGTGGTTTGGATTCAATTTTTAGAAGTTTGGTTTATTCCTTTTTGACTATTTCGTCTCCGCTGAAACAAAATAAGCCGAACGCTCACGCATACGTACTCTGCCGTGAAGTTCCTTCGCTAGTCTGACATGGTATGCTTGTGATAGTTTACCTAACCTTATGGAGGCTTGTACATCTCTAACTAACACTTCCTGCAGGATAATATAATGGTGGTATCGAGGACGCTTGCCCTACTCCCAGATGATCCACAAGTTCTTGTATAATCGCTCGAATCATATTACTTTCTGGTTTTGGAGCGTGTGTTGAACTCTAGGATGCTGAAAATTTTATAAATCGTATAAATATCTAATAAAATCTATTATTGATTAAATTAATAAATAAAAAAACACGTACCATCCCAGTGTCACATGCATAAAACTCACTCAAGCTAGAATCAAATATAGCTTGATGTTGGAACCGGTAGGTCCTCAAATCCATAATCTCAGTCGTTTATACGATGGGGTTTCTACAAAAGCATGTAAGTGTTATTCTCGAGTGTTGTATAATTTCAACAAAATATGAACATAACACATTCGTAATTAATTAAAGTTTATAACTAATTATTCAATAACTTACCCTCTGTCATATGTGACATCTGTTGAGACAAGTGTGCCACGCAGTATGTTTCGAATTTGGAATTCCATCCAGGAATCAGAGAGCTACATTGGCTCTACTACGACTCAAACAGGGTGGCTCCTCAGAAATTTTATGTCTCATCCCGTATTTTTGCATCACAAGATTAGCTGGAAGAAGCATTGTGTCCATGGTATATAATACATATATGGAGACTAAAATTGTAGGATGTTCTGTATCTTAGAAGCATCCACATGAATAATATAGGGTAATATATTAGTGGTGTGTCCAGTATCGAAATACGGCAAATAGAGGTATAACTTGACCAACTACGCACTTTGGTATATATCAATATTTCGCAATACGACTATGGTTGTACCTGAACAAGGGGTATGTATTACAATACAATTATCCTATGGTCTCACAGAATATGTTATGTCTCAAACATTCAAGCAATAAACAGGAATATAGAACATATAAGATAAAGTTATAAGGCGCCCCCGACGCTTTATCAAAATGAACATGAAGTTGACTATACAAAACAAAATCTAGCTCAGTGTCAAATTGTCACGACCCGCACCCTGTATAGGGGCACGAGAAGTGGTTACGTCCAGCCTACGCCGCAGTGTCGACGGTAGTAAGCTGTTCTAGGTTGCTAACTAATCTCATGCAGTGAATATAAAAAGTACTTGTCCAGATATCAGCTCCGAATGGAGGGCAAGTAAAGGGTATGATCTACTCAAACACAGTCTAAGCACGAAAAGATAACACAGAAGTTATACCTAAGGAATTAAAGACAACAACAACTAACTGCTAAATAATACTCCAATATCTCAAACCAACTTAATACAGACTCAATATCTTAACTTTAATACAACAAGCCAAAACATGAAAGCTAAAGTAGTCTACTAGCTAATCTCCTGAATCACTCCTGAGAGTCAGAACCAAAGGTAGCTAATCCCTCGCCAGGTCCATGGTAAGCAGGGCATGTGTCCTCAGGATTATCATCTGTAATATTTTCAACAGGTCCAATCAGGACGGGAACGAGTACAACTCATCAAGAAAAACCCAAGTAAATGACAAAGAACTATAAAGCAGTTATAGACAGTTTTATTGATGAGCATGGCAGTTCTATGCAGGTAATGATGGCACAGAGACACAGTAAGATACAAGAAAAGAAAGGTAACTAAAACAAGAGAAGAATCATGGCAATGAAGACTGTAATAAAAGCTAACTGAACTAGAATATCATGTGTGAGTCCAGACAGTACGATATAAGTCTAATGTAATCCCAGTATGAGTCCAGTCCATATAATCTGATACCAGATAATTTCCAGTACAAGATGAGTCCAACAGTGATCAATGAAACCAGGGTGAGTCCAACTATGATCTAACAGTGTGTTTTAAAATACCGAGGTCGACATGTAAACGACTGTAGGTATCAGGCACATCTCTCACTGATCAGGCAAGAGGTGGCTATGCTTCCAGTAGATTCTAGTAGGAGATTCCGGATTTGGGGTATGTCTACATGTCTTACTCAATATTTTCCCGCCCAGCAAGTGAATCCAGTACAAGACACAAAAATTGAGATGAGTCCGGCCAATACATGATGATTCCAGAAATGATTCCGGAATGATTCCAGTGATTCCAGTAATAGAGATCAGTAAGTAAGGTATGTGTCGCATACATGAATCCAGAAATATCCATACGTGTTGATACAGAGAATCACATAGAACTAACTAGAACTGAAATACAGTAATCGACAAATAAATGAGAGAATTATCAGAGAATGTACTCGCCTGTTACTCTGGAAAGAGTAGTGTAATATCAGATGTCTGTACCAAGGTCACAATGTCCTAAAATAGAGCAATACAGTTATGACATGTCCAAAATGAAGGTAAATAAAATCTACGATGCAATCTATATGAATTCTAAGCCAATCTAAGTCAAAGTCAAACTTGATCAACACTACAGTCAAACTAAGTCAAATTAAGTCATACTAGGTTACAAGAAGTTAAACTAAGTCATACAAGGTCAAACAAGGGTAAACAAGTCTAATCTAGGTTAAAATCAACTCCTGGTCAACACTCTAATCAAACTAGTCAAATACTAGTCAACATGATCAATCTGGGTCAAGTCTAAGTCAAACTTAGACCAACTAAGGTATTGGTCAAACAAAGACTAGTCAGTCAGGTAATTAGGTTAATCTTGACTAATGGTCAACATCCAGTCAAACTCTATAAGGCTAACTCACAACCAAACATAGGCTAACCTGTCTTAGGATACCTAAGATACTATACTACAATTACCTATACAAAGTATACCACACATAAATACATATAGTACAATACCAACCCTAATCCTATAATCAAGCTAACCCATACTCTATCTCAAATCAAGACTCAACTCCTATTATCTCACTTAACCCCATATATATCTTCATCTACATGGGACTACCCATATAACTCAAGTTACAATAATACCCTTATATAGGTCAAAACCCTAACCAACTAGTTTACAGTCTAGGGTTTAGTCTAACCTTAGTCACCAAGTCATTTAGAGTCCATCTAAGTCCATTCTAGGTCAATTAGGTCAAGGTTTGACCTATAGTTGACTTTGGTCAACCTTGGTCAACACTAAAAGTCAAACTGGTCAAACTAGTCCAAGTTAGGTCAAACAATGTTAAACTAGTTAGGGTTAGTCAAACTAGTCATTCTAGGTTAATTTAAGTCAAAACTAGGTTAAGTTAGTTCAAATTTGACCTAAGGTTGACCTTGGTCAACACTTAGTCAAATTGGGGTCAAACTAGCTAAGTCTTGGTTTACTAGTCAATGAGGGTTAGGCCTAATGGCCATAGGCTAGTATCATAGCCCATAGGTTAGCATTCCTAGGTCAAGGCTATAGGGTTCATAGGTTTACACCTATAATAGGGTCTATACATTATACCTATATATAGGGGTCAATATGTATATACCCATACCCAAATATATATAACTTATATTTATACACACATCTATATAACATATAGACATATATATGTATATGTATATATATACCTAATACAATATATATACTATATATATATAATATATATATAGAGATATAATGAGAGAGAGAGAATCATATAGAGAGAGAGAATAGGGGAGACACTGAATAGAGAGAGGGACAGTGAGAGAGAGGTCTGGACTGAGAAGGGGGAGGGTCATGGTTCCCAGAAATTCTGGAACCAAACCTGGCCCAAACACACACACACAGAGGATACATATATACATACATATGTATATATATACAACTACACACACACACACACCACCATTTCTCCCTAAATTTGACCCACACTCACACATACATATATACAACATGTCAACCTAATAATAACATAGCATTATATGTAAAAATCAACATTAATATACAATCAAAATTCATTTTTTTCAAAACTGGAACATTTACAGAAACTGGAAATAGGACAGCAAACCCTCGACTTAGGTTAGTTTAAACTCCACCCAAACCGAACTATATTTTAAATTAGGAGCACAAGACTAGTTGTTTTCTCAAAACCAATTTCACAGGCATGACCTAGACTTGACAACCTACACCCATGACCTTAGTATCCCACTAAGACACACCATTTTATACTTCAATTGCTTAGTACGACTTTCCTGACACAAGACTTCATCCTAAATTATCCCATAGAGTTACTTTTGATTCCAATTTAAATTGAGGACACCCTTGACCTAAACCTGCCAGTCCAATTTATTGGACATGACCCAGTATAGGTCTACTACCCATATTTTACTTGTTGACCTTGTATGCTGCTAAGTAGTAACTCTGACTTTGATTGTTGAGGGTTTGACCCAGGAGGAGTACGACCATCTAAATTTCGAGGACGAAATTTCTCTAAGGAGGGTAGACTTGTAAGACCCAGTTTTCTAAAATTAGGGTATTTTTGAAAATTTATTATTTTTATTATTTATTAGTGGTATTTTAGTCATGGTATGATTTTCTGGTGATTTTAGTTAAGTTAAACCATTTTCTAAGTCATGACTTATGACTTTGTGATTTGGTTATGAAACCCTAGTGTAACCTTAGAGTTACTTGTCCTAGAGACTAACCATGATCATGTGAGCCTAGTCATAAGTTTAGAACATCAAAAATTGTGGTTTTAGCCTAAGGGGTATTTTGGTAAATTTCTAGGAATTAAGTAGGATTAGGGAGATTTTACTATTCATGGACTTTTGATTAGTGACTTGATAGTCCCTAACCTAGTTTAGCCTAATCTAGGGATTAGCAACTAACCTAGAAGACTAAGTGTAGGTATTTACTTTATGTTGTAAATATCTTAGGATTGAAATATCTTAGATATTTGCTTTATAGATATTTTTCATAAAACCTAGAAATATCTACTTGGTCCAAGACTTAGAAGCTAAGTTAGCAAGGTGGAAAGGAGCCCTAAATATCTACCCTACCCCCCCCCCCCCCTCCCCCATGGCAGCCCACCATCCTATATTAACCCCTCCACATTTATTCATGATCATTTTACATGAAATCAAAACCAAGAAAAACCTAGAAAAACCTTCCACTCTTTTGACCATAACTTTCTCATTACACAAGCTTTGAACCTCTAGTTTTCTCCATTAGGTCACCTACAATCTAAGGGAGCCTAGGGAAGTGTGCTACTCAAGTTTCATCAAGCAAGGAAAAGTTGAGGTTGGAGGATACACACCCTCATTTAGTAAAATTCAAGACTTTGTGCACCAAGAGGTAATTATTCCTAAACCTTGTTAATATAGTGTTTTTCTTCACAATTGCATGCATCTAGGTAAACCCTAGCTCTGTTTTTAGGTTTGGTGAATTTTAGGGTTTGTTTGGTGTCGTATCGGACACGTATCCTATTTGTTAAATCCTTGATTTTTAGTGTAAATAGCTCACTGTCACATGAAAATATACACACTGTTTTCCAAATGTTTTTGAACCAAATTCTAGCCTAGACCTAGCTAAACCTAACCCCTACTCACTGAGCACATTTTGAGCTTGTGTCGTGTCCAAAACTGGACACAAAGCTCTCGGACACAACACACTGGACACATGCATTTACACTGTAAATATGCCCTGCTACCACTATGTCAGTTCTCACTGGACACGTCACTTGGACATGTCAAACTTGACACCCACCTTGGGGCATTGACTGACAGGTCATCACCAAAGTTTGGGATGACTTCGTGTCGTGTCGGACACGAAATCGACTCATGAAGGATCGTTCTGTACACAGTGTACACACACAGACACTCGACTTTGAGCGTGTCGTGTCCACTGTTCACGACACGTGGACACTTCGTAGTGTCATGGACACGAAGCCTATCCATAGGCGAACACATTGGACACAACCACGTGGTGTCACGTGTCCCGTGTCGCGAACACGAGACACGCGAAAACACTAACACGCAGTCTGAACACGTATTTTAGGGCTTCTGATACGTGTGTCGTGTCCACTCTACACGACACGTGGACGCGTATCAGGCACATGGACACGTAGCCTAGACCTAGGTGCACCTTCGGGTACGAGCACGAGGCCTGTGTCGCCTTGTGTCGTGTCCTAGACCATTTTTGGCCGTGTCGTGTCGTGACACCGTGTCAGGCTACTAGGGACCTAGTCTAACCTAGGGGCTACAGTTACCAACCAACATTTGCTCGAAATTGATTACTTGTCCATAATAAGAGTTATTTACCAATTTTTTGCTCGAATTTAATTACATGTCACACTGTTTATACAGGATTATTTATCAAGATTTTTTTTAGGATTATTTACCAATTTTTTATAATTATTTACATGTGACACTGTTTTCGGCTGCATGTTTTTGTCTTAGTTTTTAGCATTAGTTATTTAGGTGATTGTTTTTCTTTTGGGAAGATTTCGGTTTATGAAGTATATCGGTTTATTGAAAAAATTATTTGGTGGCAAAAATATGTTAGAACGCCAAAATATGTGCACATTGTCATTTATTTGTGATTATTTGTGAAAAAATAGATTTTTTTTTTGTGAAAAATTGGGCCACATTTAGACCTGTCAATTAGGCCGGGCCGGCCCATCCCAGCCTGAACCCCAAACACTGCTTATCATTTGTTTGTCAATGTGTGTTATGCTTGGCTTTAGCACAAGCAATTTGTGATGTACTTGGCTTTGGCCAAGCAATTTGTGCTTTGCTTGGCTTGGCTTTGCTTTTTGCTGTGATGTGCTTAGTTTGGCTTTTTTTGTGGGTACATGCCAGCCGGTCTTCATGACAGACGGTGTACGGTGACTGTGTTGTTGAGGCTAAGCCATAGGAGCAAAAATTTGGAGGAGAAGAACGAAATGAATACCCAAATGTATCATGTGCCAATCAAATCTCGGCACGGCCCCGGCCCGGCCCGATCGGAAGCCCACCGTGTCGTGGGTCACGTGCCGGACTAGGCTGAGATTTTTTACCCTTGGCCCGGCCCGGCCCGCTATAGTTCACGGGTTCATGGATAGGAACATGAGTTTGAACCTGGCTATGTTGTTTGTAGATTTTAATTTGTCAAATTATTGTGATTATGCGTTCATGTAGGAATTACTGTGATTATTTGTAAGAAAATGGTTTTTTTTAAAAAAAATTGGGACACATTTGCATGGATAGGAACATGACACTATTGTGATTATGCGTTCATGTAGGAATTACTCCCATTCTGGATTGATGTTAAACATATTATAAATGGAGATGAATTTGAACCTGGCTATGTTCTTTGTAGATTTTAGTTTGTTGAAAATCGACATTTGTGAATCATGCTTGAGCTTTTCAGTTGAAATTGGTTATTTGTGCCATGTGTTAGTTCCATGTCAGTAAGTCATAATCAACCTTGGTATATTATTTTTCTTTTTCTAGCTAGTAATTGTCATAATCAATTGGTTATCTAATTAATGATTTACGCTAAATTCATATATTAAACTCAACCAAAGACCAATTTGGTGGTTATGAGTGGTTAAGACCACCGTTACTCAAAGTTTTTCATAACATACATTTGGATTTTTCTTACTATTTACAGGATGAAAGATTATAGAGTATTTCTAAACTGTACCATGCCATCTACTTAGTAGAAAAATCAACTCATTAACTATTATGAACTAAACAACAAGAGCTATGAATTTAAATAGATTACTAACTCACATAACATAGTCAAGTCTCATAACTGAGTTTTTATGAACTGAATAGTTTGTTGGAGGACTCGACCACAACATAAAAATCCTTCCCAAACCAGAAGGAAAGTCGAGAACAAAAAATAGGATGCAAACCTGCACACGATTACAATATCTAGCACAAAAGAGTACAACATAAACACCGTCACTTTTACGTGAAAAAAATTGATATCAAAAGTCATGGAAGGATCGGAGTCTAATTCGGTAACGCTTCATTAGTGGATTAAAAAAAATATTGAATTCCCTTCGGCTCCTCACACTCATCCAAAGGGATTACCACAATCAATTCAACGATGAAAATATTATAAAGAAAATTTAACAATGTTAATAGAGAAGAAGAACCCGATGAAGTCTCGCTTATCAAGTCGACGACATAAATCTCTCCATACGTTCTCTAGTCCTGAACGAATAATGTTCTCATCGGAAAAAATCTTTTAAGGTTGCAAAGTTGAGAATTCTCTCTCCTTTGGTAAATATGAAAGTTGTAATTAGGTTAGAAAAAATACTATTTGTCATACTAATAATGGAATAATCATGGACGCTCAAACGGAACCAATGGTCCAAATTAAAACACAAAACTTGTCCAGCTCAGACCTGACGGCATATCATCGGCATTACCGTTGGTTTCTGAGCATGTCGCTACTTTTGATATTGCTACGATACTAACAAGCTCAATCAAGCTCGCTTCGTTGTCTTCGACTTCCGGAGCTCACTACCAAAATAAGTTAATTTAGCAATATTATCAGCGACTCCACAACCGAACGTCGCTATATTTTATAAATTTAGGGACTCCAAATATAAATACATCATAATTCGTCGCTAATTGCGACGAATGACGACGAGTAGCAACTATAATTAGGTAGGATAGAAACCAGTATCATAACAGTCATTGAACATGACTAAATTAGCGACACACTACAGCACATAAGTCATAACAATTAGCGAATGTCCGACGCTAATTTACATGAGTCGCTAAACGTCGCTCACTTTTATATATATTACACCAGCAGCTCGAAAAATCCTAATTCTCTTTCATCTCCCCTCTTTTTGCGACTGTTTTCTCGAGTTTTCTCCCCCTATCCCCCCGTCGAGTTTTCGACTGGAGGAGATACGGACCCCCTCCTCCTCCGGTCGTTCTTTTCTCCTCCGATAGAGGACCCCCTTCTCTGTGTCCGACAAGCTCCCCGACCACGCTCAGCCATGACAAGCTACCCCCTCCTTCGGTCGTCCCTCTCTCCTCCTTCGGTAGAAGACCCCTTTTTGGTTTCTCTAGCACAAAAGAGTACAACATAAACACCGTCACTTTTACGTGAAAAAAATTGATATCAAAATTCATGGAAGGATCGGAGTCTAATTCGGTAACGCTTCATTAGTGGATTAAAAAAATATTGAATTCCCTTCGGCTCCTCACACTCATCCAAAGGGATTACCACAATCAATTCAACGATGAAAATATTATAAAGAAAATTTAACAATGTTAATAGAGAAGAAGAACCCGATGAAGTCTCGCTTATCAAGTCGACGACATAAATCTCTCCATACGTTCTCTAGTTCTGAACGAATAATGTTCTCATCGGAAAAAATCTTTTAAGGTTGCAAAGTTGAGAATTCTCTCTCCTTTGGTAAATATGAAAGTTGTAATTAGGTTAGAACAAATACTATTTGTCATACTAATAATGGAATAATCATGGACGCTCAAACGGAACCAATGGTCCAAATTAAAACACAAAACTTGTCCAGCTCAGACCTGACGGCATATCATCGACATTACCGTTGGTATCTGAGCATGTCGCTACCTTTGATATTGCTACGATACTAACAAGCTCAATCAAGCTCGCTTCGTTGTCTTCGACTTCTGGAGCTCACTACCAAAATAAGTTAATTTAGCAATATTATCAGCGACTCCACAACCGAACGTCGCTATATTTTATAAATTTAGGGACTCCAAATATAAATACATCATAATTCGTCGCTAATTGCGACGAATGACGACGAGTAGCAACTATAATTAGGTAGGATAGAAACCAGTATCATAACAGTCATTGAACATGACTAAATTAGCGACACACTACAGCACATAAGTCATAACAATTAGCGAATGTCCGACGCTAATTTACATGAGTCGCTAAACGTCGCTCACTTTTATATATATTTTACACCAGCAGCTCGAAAAATCCTAATTCTCTTTCATCTCCCCTCTTTTTGCAACTGTTTTCTCGAGTTTTCTCCCCCTATCCCCCCGTCGAGTTTTCGACTGGAGGAGATACGGACCCCCTCCTCCTCCGGTCGTTCCTTTCTCCTCCGGTAGAGGACCCCCTTCTCTGTGTCCGACAAGCTCCCCGACCACGCTCAGCCATGACAAGCTATCCCCTCCTTCGGTCGTCCCTCTCTCCTCCTTCGGTAGAAGACCCCTTTTTGGTTTCTTTGATCTCAAGCTTCAATTCTTGTAGGTCTGAGCGAGGAGGACATGCATGGCGGGCCTCGTGAATGCTCTAAGGCCTCGTTTGATTGGCCGAATCATAGGGTCGGAAAATGAAAGTAATTCATTTCCTATGTTTGCATGTCAAAATAAAGTACGAGGAAAGAAAAATGATTCTCATATCGAAGAAAAATAAGGGATAAAGTGGTACCCCCACCCAACCAATAATTCACTTTCCCACTATAGAAAATTCAATTTTTCTTCTAACTTTCTTGTCCTCTCTAGACACTTGAAAATAAAATAGATGGAAATTACAATTTTCCAAAGAAAGGAAAAGACTAAGAAATTGATTTTCTTTTCTGCGAACCAAACGAGGCCTAAAGGTGGGGTCTTTGGACCTCTTTGATCAATTTTTATTTTTATTGGATTTTGTGGTTGATGTTGTTGAGTTTCTGCAGAGTAAGATTGAGAGCCTGGAGGGGGAGCATTCGGAGCCATCGAGAAGCGTGTTGACGCCTTGAGGGAAGATTGGAAGGAGGAGAGTGAAGATGAATATGGATAAGCATACCAAAGTGAAGAAAAATGGGATCACCACAGCTCATATACATCCAGAAAGGGAACAAGGAATGCGTTGCTTAGTTGAGAAGTAGTACCAAAGTTGCTGGCCAAAACCTAATTTTGTAGATTGTGAGTAGGATTCAAACATTAATAACTGCTTATATGTTCAAATTTTGTATCAATTGAATGCTCCTTGTTAGTTTAACTTGAAAGAAAATCTCGGCAGGCATCAAAGTAGTACATAGTCGGAAGAACGCACGCGTGCGTCTCCATTGCATAGTTTGAATCGACACCGACACCTGCCAATCGTCGCCAAGTTTGTTGGCCAGAAGAGAAGAGGGAGAGTGGCAATAAAACAAGTAAGTTGTTTTAGTCCCACATCGGACACGCTAGAAGCACAAGGTTGTTTGTGGTTGTATAAGTAGAGATGGGTGGGCTTCCTTAGACCATACTTACCTGGACGGGGTCCTTGGGTGATCAAGAATGCCCAGGCCTAGGTCAGTGGCCTCCATTGCACTTTGGAGGGGTACTGGCCTATCATCTCCCCAAGTGGGAGAGTGAACGTCATAATTTGTTGCTGAGGGGGATACGCGTTCGCGCGGTCCCCTACCAATTTTAATTTAAAGGTAAATTATAAGGGCACAACATATTTTGATCGGGGCTGTCCAAGTGTTAGTTTTCCATTATTTACAAGTTTGCCACTGAAAAAATTACTCAGGGCTATCCAAGTGGTAGGTATAAAAGATGAGTCTTATAATTTTTGTTTTCTTCCTTACTCTCCATTCCTCACAAGAAGAAGAAGAAGAACAAGAACAAGAAGAAAAAAAAAAAAAAAAAACAAGAACATCAATTTTTGCAAACTTAGTTTATTTTGATTTTTTGCTCTCTTCTAATTTCTCAGATCTCTTTCTCCAAACCCTACTTTATTTTTCTTCTTCTTGTTTGGACATTATGGATGAAACCCTAGTTGTAGAAGAAATTGGGTTATCAAATCTATCAAATCTATTAATCTATTAGTCTATTAACCAATTTTTCTTTATTAATAGAAGAATTATGCATGAAATCCTAGTTGTAGAAGAAAACTATGGAAGAAATCCTAGTTGTAGAATAATTGGGTTCATATCAGGACTGCCACAATTTCTGACAGTCCTCGATGTACAACATGACTGCCACAATTGCTGGCAGTCCAAGAAGTAATGAGGACTGCCAGGAATTGTGACAGTCTTGAAATAGACTCGATGTACAACATGACTGCCACAATTGCTGGCAGTCCTAGAAGTAATGAGGACTGCCAGAAATTGTGGCAGTCCTGAAAGGGACATGTTCTACAACAGGACTGCCACAATTTCTGGCAGTCCTAAAGTCGACATTCCCGAATGAAAAAAAAACATGTTAGGGTTTATTTCAATATTGATAATAGAGTGAAATATGCATTTTAGGATTTATTTCCATGCATTCTTTGCGAGGAAAGAAGTATTTAACCTTTATTTCCATACATTTTAGGGTTTATTTAATTTTTTTGGTGACATCGAAATTGGAAAAGAGAAGGAAACTAGGATTTTGATGGAGATGATGATGATGGAAATGGTGGAGAAGAAGAAGATGATGATGATGAGGAAAAAACTAGAGTTTTGATGAAGATGTGAGAATGAAAATGGTGGAGAAGAAGAAGATGGACAGAAGAAGAAGAAGAAGAAGAAGAAGAAGAAAGCTAGGGTTTGTGAATAGAGAGAGTAAAATTTAGAAATGAGAGTGATTTTTTGGGTTTGGGGGGCTGTGGGCTTTGGACAGCCCCCTGAGTGGAATATTTTGATAGCCCTAGTAAAAGTTCCTCCCAACTTGTCTAGCCCTAATCCTGGCTAGCCCCGATCAAAAAGATATGTGCCCTTATAATTAGCCAATTTAAATGTCTTTGATAAATGTCTTTTTGTGTAGAGCTTTAATATGTTTGGGTTGTATTAATAGAGGTGCTTCAACCGAAACAGAACCGAAATTAGCTTAGCTTTAGCTTAGCTTTTACATAAAATATATGTAGAATTGAGGATGTTTGTATAATTGCATTAGTCTAATTCAGTTTTAATCGATTTTGGACCAAAATTAAAATCCAAAATTGAAACTGAATATTTTTTTTAGTATTTTCAAAATCGAATTGAATTTTTTTCAGGTCGAACCAAATCTTTTATACAGACTCCATTTTCGGTCAAAAAATCGATTAATGCTCACCCTTATAAAGCATTCTAAAATGTACCATGCCATCTACTAAGTCGGAAAATAAGCTCATTGACTATTATGAACTAAACAACAAGAGGTATGAATTTAAATAGATTATTAACTCACATAGCATAGTCCAGTCTCGTAACTGAGTGGTCATGGACTGAATAGTTTGTTGGAAGACTCGACCACAACTCAAGGTGTGACCCCCTCCCCCTATCCCCTGTCGAGTTTTCGACCGGAGGAGATACGGACCCCCTCCTCCTCCGGTCGTACGAGCTCCCCGACCACGCTCAGCCCGACAAGCTACCCTCCTCCTTCGATCAATTTTTATTTTTATTGGATTTGTTGTTGACGGTGTTGAGTTTCTGCAGGGTAAGATTGAGAGCTTGGAACGGGGAGCATTCGGAGGCATCGAGAAGCGTGTTGACGCCTTGAGGGAGATCCAGGTGTGATCCTTCCTCCTCCCATGTTTTACATGTAGCAAAAAGTACAACTCCCCAACAATGTGAAGGCGAGGTCAGTGCATATGCAGAAAAATGGGATCACCACAGCTCATATACATCCACAAAGGGGACAAGGAATGCTTGGCTCAGTTGAGAAGTTAAAAAAAGCAATCTCGGCAGGCATCAAAGTAATACATAGTCGGAAGGACGCACGCGTGCGTCTCCATTGCCGACACCTGCCAATCGTGGCCAAATTTGTTGGCCAGAAGAGAAGAGGGAGAGGGAGGGTTGCAATAAAACAATTAAGTGAGTTGTTTTAGTCCCACATCGGACACGCTAGAAGCACAAGGGTGTTTGTGGTTGTATAAATAGAGATGGTTGGGCTTCCTTAGACCATACTTACCTGGACGGGGTCCTTGGGTGATCAAGAATGCCTAGGCCTAGGTCAGTGGCCTCCATTGCACTCTGGAGGGGTACTGGCTTATCATCTCCCCAAGTGGGAGAGTGAACATCATAATTTGTTGCTGAGGGGGATACGCGTTCGCGCGGTCCCCTGCCAATATTAATGTAAATATCTTTGGTAGTTGTCTAATTCTAGAGCTTTAATATGTTTTGGTTTGATTAGTGATGCTTCAACCAAATCGAAAGAATTGAACTAGTCAAAACCGAATAAATTAAAAGCTGAACTGAAACAACGAAATTAGCTATAACCGTACCGTTTCATTTTTGTTCGGTTAGGCTATTTTTGTTGTTTATTAAAATTGTGGTTAAGTTATATTAATAAATTATAATTTTGTTACATATGTTTGTAGTATTTTAAAGGTTGTCCCAAAGTTAAACTAATTGTTAAATTATCAAAATTAGACTTTAAAATACATACATATAATTGTTGTTTTCGAAATATGCACAAAACACACATCTTTAATAATAAAATAGTGGGTATTTAATAATTACATAAGTTTAATTCGGTTTTGGACCGAAATTAAAAATATATATATTAAAACCTAATAAGAAATTTTAGAATTTTCAAAATAGAAAACGAACTGATTTGTTTTTCATACCGAAATGAATATCTTATTCGGTTCGGTTCGGTTCAATTCGATTTGATTTTCAATCCAAAATCGGGTAATTCTCACCCCTTCTTAGGAGTGAGCGTTTGGTTTATTCGGTTTCAACCGAAACCAAACTGAAATAGTCAAAACCGATTAAACCGAAATTCAAAAAATCCGAAACCGAACCCGAACCGAAATTAGACATAACCGAAATCGAACCGAACAAACCATTTGGTTTGTTCGGATTGTTCGTTTGGACTATTTCTATTATTTAATTGGTCGAGTCCAAAGTTGGAATCGTGATTAAATTATATTAAAACTTATACACACACTTATTATATTTCCAAGTTGCCTCCACAGCGGAACTAGTTATTAAATTAACAACTTCAAAACATATACATAAAATTATTATTTTCAAAATAGACATTAAAATATATACATTTTTGCATAAAATGTACGTAGAATTGAGGATATTTGCATATTTATATTAGTCTTATTCAGTTTTAGTCAGTTTTGGACTGAAACCGAAACATTTTTTTTTATTTTTAAATCAAAAACGAATCGAATTTTTTCAAATCGAACCAAGTCTTTTATCCACTCGGTTCGGCTCTATTTCCAGTCCAAAACCGAATAATGCTCACCCTTGCCCCCTACTTGCCCGGACACGAACTTTGGGTGCTCAAGATTAATGCCTTGACCTTGATCACTGGCCCCTACAAATTCTAATTGAAATTATTTCTTTTTTCATCAAAAGCTTTTTTAGGAATATACTATAGTAAGTTTCATATCAAAATCCATTTATATTAATGATTTACGCTAAATTCAAATATTAAACTCAACCAAAGACAAATTTGGTCGTTACGAGTGGTTAAGACCACCGTTGCTCAATGGCATGCATTTGGGTATTCTTACTATTTCCAGGATGATTACATAGTATTTCTAAACTGTACCAGGCCGTCTACTTAGTCGGAAAAAAATCAACCCATTTACTATTATGAACTAAACAACAAGAGCTATGAATTAAAATAGATTATTAGCCCACATAACATAGTCCAGTCTCATAACTGAGTTGTTATGAAATGAATAGTTTGTTGGGAAGACTAAACCACAAAAGAAAAATCGTTCCCAAATCGGAAGAAACGTCGAGAACAAAAATAGGACGCACACTTGCACACGATTACAATATCTAACACAAAAGGGCACAACATAAACACAATCACTTTTACGTGAAAAAATTTGATATCAAAAATCATGGAAGGATCGGAGTCTAATTCTGTAACGCTTCATTAGTGGATATAAAAAAATATTGAATCCCCTTCGACTCCTCACACACATCCAAAGGGATTACCACAATCACTTCAAAGATAAAATATTACAAAGAGGACTGAACAATGTTAACAGAGAACAAGAACCCGATGAAGACTCGCTTACCAAGTCGATGACATAAATCTCTCCATACGTTCTCTCCCGAACGGATAACGTTCTCTCCCGGACGAATAACGTTCTCATAGGAAAATTCTCACTTGAAGATTGCAAAGTTGAGAATTCTCTCTCCCTTGATAAATATTAGACCCGAGGCATAATTTTCGATGAAAAACTGAGAAATAAATCGATTGAAAAAACAACGTTTCGTAGCAACTCTTCAAAGAAGGTGCATTACAGAGATCCTTGAAGGATTCTATGTAACGAATATCTAAAAAGATTTCGTTACCGTAGCAAACGAATGTAATACTTCTAAAAAGAAGGTACAAATCGAATTGCTAGCAGCAGCAGCGACGAAAGCCCACAATGAGTTTCTGATTAGATCAAAGAAGAAGAGAAGGAAAGAAGAAAGAGAGAGGCAGCTTTGCTGGGTTGATCAGATCACCGTTGCTCAAAGCAAGATTCGCCTATATACGATCCGCTTCCGAGAGCCAGCAAGTTCTTAGAGAACTTCTGGAACGCTCGTCAGTCAATTTTTGAGACTTGAACGAACTTCCTGAACTTTACGGACTCCTTTAACTCTCTTCTTGGTGCATCTTTCAAAGAAAGCCAAGGGGCTCTATTTATAGAGTGGAGTGAGACTTCACCTCTTCTCCTATCTGATGTGTACTAAAAATACCAATACTCAAAAATAGCGTTTGATATTTTAGATCATCCCACAATCAGCATAGAAGGGTGCCAGTCCACGCCTGCCCCCCCCCCCCCCCCGAACACTCTCGTGCATGCACGAGACATCCTGGAGTCCGTGTCCGAGTCCGAATCTGCACAACAAAAATCAACTTGCATCCTTATTAGAATTAATCATTTTTCCTTCTAGAAAAATACTCCCACATGGCACACACTTATGCCCTACCACACCTCATGTGCACCACTCAACACAAGCAATGCATTATATTGAGATACTTACCATTTGGCGTAGCTGATGTGGGACTATCTTTCCTATTCTAAAGACAAAAAATACCAACAATTCCCCACATATCTCAATATATGGGTTGAACGTTTCCCACAGTGACTATCCATCATGCATTAGGAAAGATGTCGCTACGACTTGAATCTTCCCGCATAGGTTAAATAACAGCATGATACAAGAATGGACTAAGTCTTGAATTCTGCACCATAACTGCAATTCTCCATACTCACATGATGACATCATCTATGCTTCTGGCTGCACATTAAAGGCCTTGTGCCAGCCTAGTTTCAGTGTATAATTTTGGACGTCTACAAGTTTACCCTCAAGAGACGGCCTGATATCTTCGTCCATACACTATAGGTGAGTTATTTATCAAAGAGACATGACATGAAGCCTTACGCTTCCCTTGCGGTGCTACACCGCTATGACATGGCCTAAAGTCGAGGCATTACCTCTACCGGGAACCTCATCGTAGTGTCATTCTACTGTAGTATGAGGTCACATCCTCTTTGTAGTGCTCTACCATCCAGCATGAAGCCTTAGGCTTCTTTGCGGTGTTACGCCGCAACGGTATGGCTTACAAGGCCGAGGCTTTACCCCTATCCTGTTACCTCATCGTGGTGTCGCGCCACTATAACATGAGGAACACCTCCCCTTTGAAGTGCTGGCTACCCCTCTTTAATTTCATCATACAATATTAGGCTACCTGCCTATTTACGGTACTATTCCGCTATGACATAGCTCACAAAGCCAAGGCATTACCCCTAACCGGGAACCTCATGGTGGAGTCACCCCACTATAGCAAGGAGTTACACTTCTTGTAGTGTTGTACTACCGTATTTCCTGTAAAGCACACCAGGCATTCACTCTACCTGAGAACTCATTAAGGCGTTAAAGCCAACCTTCCCACAGGATCCATTTTTTGCAGAAAGCAACAGTAGACAACAGTGGTTATAGGTCCGTAACCTCTTCATGCCACAGAGGACAAGTACCCACCGTTCCTGATATTTTTTCGATTAATAGTCCTCCCTTGAACCAAAAGATAGATGTCTAGTAGATTTTTCTTTAAACTAATAGCATAAAACTTTATTGTAGGAATGCAATAACACAATATCAGAATGCCTTCAAGCCCATTCTACAAGCTGTGTCATCGACCAGCTGGCGCTTGAGGCCCTTGGTGAATGGATTCGCCAAATTTTGCTGACTCCGAATATCAATCACTGCAGTAACACCCCTCTTGATGAGATCGTGTATTGCCCTGTTCTTCAACCACACAATCCTCTTCTTCCCGTTGAAGAGGTCATTTGATGCCACCGCCGCAGTCGTCTGGTTGTCGCAGTATATCGATATCGCCGGTATTTGCGTCCCAACCACTGGAAGATTATACATGAGCTCCTGAAGCCTTTCTGCTTCCTTCGCTATGGTATCAAGTACAAAGAACTCAGATTCCATGGATGATCGTGAGAGCATAGTCTGCTTCTTCGATTTTCACGATATAGCAGCTCCACCTATTGTGAAAATATATCCACCTGTGGACCTCTCGCTCTCCACTTCTGAGCACCAGCTGGCATCACTGAAGCCTTCCACTACGGTAGATCTCTGCTGTAGTACAGTGCATATGTCTGAGTCTTCTTGAGATATCTCATAATCCGTTTCACAGCTTTCTAGTGCTCAATGCCTGGGTTGCTCGTGAAACGACTCAGCATTCCCACGACGAAAGCTATGTCAGGCCTTGTGGAAGTACTAGCATACATCAAACTTCCGATTATGCTTGCATACTCCAGCCGCCTAACGCTTTTCCTCTGAATTAGGCTTCTGCTTCAGATCACACCTGCACGGCGTATCGATCCCTGGAAGATCCTGATACCCGTAATGAGTGATCATCTTCTCAATATAATAAGACTGTGACAGCGCTAGTCCAGTGTCTGTCTAGATGATCTTGATCCCTAAGATCACATCAGCTTCCCCCAAGTCCTTCATACTGAACTTGTTCGAGATGAGCTTCTGTCAGGATCCGCACCCGTTTTTTTTTCCGGATATGAGACGTGTCCAGGCCAGCCTACGCCGCAGAGTCGGCAGTAGAATACTGTCACTGCCATGATGGTCCAAAATCACGAATAATGCTCATTCACAAAGATTAATTCAATTTACAATATTCATAAGTTTTATATTTGCAAAAAAATACAAACTTGTACCAATATTGGAATGACTACAACTCAGCTATCTAGCTAGTTTCTAGGCTTTTGTCTGCAAGTACACCCGTATCTCCCAATGCTAAGTGAATCCATGGCTAACCTAAAAAATATTGGTTTCTAGTCAGGAATGGAACGAGCACAATTCACTAAATGCAATTTCAATAAATGAAAATGACTATACAACAGAGATTAGGCATCAATTACTTATTTTTGAAAATAAACAAAAAAGACAGAAATTCAGTAGCAAATAAATAGACAAAATACTTTCTCCAACTGTTAGAAGTACCTTTGATACGTGATCAGTCTGGGATACTACACCGCGAGGTCTACGAGGTCTACTTGCACGAAAGATAAACAATGTCTACGAGGTCTACTTGCAGAAAGTAAACAATATCTACGAGGTCTACTTGCAGAAAATAAACAATATCTACGAGGTCTACTTGCAGAAAATAAATAATGTCTACGAGGTCTACTTGCAGAAAATAAATAATATCTACGAAGTCTACTGCATGAAAATAAACAATGTCTACGGTCGGATCACACATCCTTGGTACTTCTCATTTCCGACTCAACAATTTATAACAGAATATAAAAAATCACATAACCAATGGCCAATCAATGTAATATAGTGAAGACCAATATCGAAATGCAGACAATAAACTGTACTCGCATGTGGTCCTTTGTTGGTGAAACCGACAATCCAAACCAATCAGTATGCCACAATAGTCAAAACTCGTACAACAGTCCCTGGAAGCTGAAATAAACATTACCAATGTTCTCAGAATAGTCAAATTAGCTAGAATTTGCCTCTCCTTAAGTCCAATTCTGGACACAGGAACAAAACGATAATTTTGGATCAAAACGGTGTCCGCCGTTGGACCTGCTTTGTACCGAAAAGCGTGCCAGAGTCAATGGTCTCTAGAATCGTCAAAATACATGTCTATGGATTTGTTTTGATGATACAAATCCAACCGTATGTCCAAAGTTGAATTCCGGCAGGCCGTGTACAAAATCGCCCGCTAAATCGGATCTTGGGGCCCGCAAAATTACGATCCAATCAACTGTCTCAGAATCGGACCAAACTTGTCATATAGGACTAGAAAAATGATACAATCCTGTTGGTGTAAGTTTCGTCTCGATCTGACGAATGTACACAAAGTAATTGAGAAATTTGCATAGAGGCCGATACGGTGGATTTCGACGGATACGCATCAAATTCGTCGCACACATGCAACTAATTTGAATTCTGTCAAAGCCCACACGTCCACGAAGCCGATACGCACCTTTCGATTATTTCGGTTCACGACCACGTCGCCCGGATTGGCGGACGCACGTCGTATCGAAGGAATTTCTAAGTTTTGAAAACAAATTTTTGGTAAACTTCGGGATTCGATTTCTCGACACGTAATCGATGATTTCTAAATCCACAAAAAGGGTCGTGAAGTCCTATATGTTGTCTATAACTGTGTTCAAATAGAATTCTAAGTTGGTCATTGGTTTGACTAGAATCGACCTTCCAATATAGTATGTTGGACGGTTTCCTGTTCTGTTTTTTGAACGGGAAATTTCTCGACTTTTTGTCGAATTTTTGGACAGTCCAGGTTACAAATTCAAAAACTATTTGAAGGGGTTAGATAATGGATATGTGGTGTGTATACCTGCGAAACTGGATCGAGCAATGGTCGAGCGAGACAGCGGAAAACCTACTACAAACTCGACCTCGTACTGCTGTTGTCGTTGCATTCCGCATGCGCGCGCGCGGCTTTTTCGGCCGGAGGCGGCTGTCTGCGACAGCGCGTAGGTGTCAGGGGAAGTCGCCCATGGAGGGGGTGGCGCTGGGGTTGCTCGTGTTAGGGTTTCTCCTACTTTCGATATCTCTCTCTCTTATATATATGTCGGCACAGGAAAATTCGGCTGTGCAAACAGAGGGTCGGGCCTGTGCTGTATTTGGTTTGGGATTGTTTTCTATTGGGTTTGGGTATCTGCTGGTTCGGGTATGGGTAGCTGCTGGTTCTGGTATGGGGAAAATCGAGCCGGGCTTTGCTTGGGTCTGGGTTTACAAATACCCCTTATTGCCAGGACCTCCGCCCCTTGCATTTGGGCCACAAGATGCACATGCGGTCCCGTGTACTTAGGGCCTGTTCCTACAATATGCGGTGCTCTTAAATGGCACACAAATGTTGCTAGCTTTAGTTGCCAACAATTATTACTAATTATCTTTTCTTTCTTTCTTTTCTTTCTATTTCTTAATATATATATATATATATATATATATATATATATATATATATATATATATATATATATATATATATATATATATATATATATATATATATATATATATACGTATACGTATATATATACGTTTACGTATATATACATATACATACACTTAGAGCAAAATACGTATATATTTATATATACAAAAACTAGAAAATACTATAACACTCTATAATCAAAATATTATCATTATATATATATATATATATATATATATATATATATATATATATATATATATATATATATATATATATAAACCTCGTATATAATATCAATAAATACTCAATTATCCAAAAATATTAATAATATGTATACATGTATATATACCACAAATTCCATATAGACAATAAAATATATTAAATATAATCAACATTAATAATATCTAATAGTAATAAATATATTTATTTAATCACCACAAAATAATAAAATAATCAAATGGTGGTTTGGTGAATCCATACTATTCACCATTATCCGGGTCTAAAAAATCGTACAAATATGGTAAAATAATATTTAATAATAAAAATACCAATTTTGTACAAATATTCAAATAATTAAAAATGTACATCAATACCCAATATAATTTAGGTACTATTTGTACACACATAAAATATGCCTACATGGTCGTCTTTGGTCTCACTACAAGATTACATGGGCTCGGTTTCGGTTCGGATCTAGCCCGAGCTAAATCGACACAAACCGGATCTCCTCCAAGTCAATAATATAACTAATAAATAATTTTAAATGTATTTAGAGGTAAAATCGCAACTTGGCCTGGTTTTCCTAGTTAGGACATCACTATGGCTCGGCCTTCATCTATCATAGTAATTAATTATTTAATTATTTATAAAAATCTAAAAAATTACCATTTTATTCAAATAAATAAATAAATAAAATCTATTATCAAAATTTTGGGAAGAAGGGTTACAGCTTCTTTGTCTTCGTGACACGACCCATACCCGTACCTAGGATCAGCATGTCGTCCACGTACAGACAAACGATCACACCTTTTCCATCAGCGAACTTCATGTAAACACACTTGTCCATCTCGCTGACCATGTAACTATTTGACCTTATAACCTTGTCAAATTTCTTATGCCATATTTTGGGAGCTTGCTTTAAACCGTACAGAGATTTCACCAACTTGCAGACTTTGTCTTCAAGACCTCTGACGACAAATCCTTCTGGTTGTTGCATATAAATCTCTTCGTTCAACTCGCCATTCAGGAATGTCGTTTTCACATCCCTCTGATGTATCACCAGCTTGTGTATTGTTGCACGTGTAATTAACAATCTGATGGTTGTTATCCGGGCTACTGGAGCATAGGTGTCAAAATAGTCGATCCCCTGCTTCTGAGAAAACCCCTTTGCCACTAGCCTGGCCTTGAACTTGTCAATGGTTCCATCAGCTTTCATCTTCTTCTTGAAGATCCACTTGCATCCGATGGATTTTGTTTCTTCAGGTATATCAACCAACACCCAAGTGTTACTGGAAGTGATTGAGTCAATTTTATTATCTATCGCCTCCTTCCAGAAGACAGCATCTCTGGTCTTCATCGCCTCATCATATGTAAGCGAATCTGCTTCCACATGATAGGTAACGAAGTCATCTCCGAAATTCTTTGGTGTTCTCGTTCGCTTCGTCGATGGCTCAGCGAGTCCTGGTTCAATTTTGTCTCCTCACCAACAACTTTATCTTGGACTACCGGTTCATTGGAGATCTCAGTCTCCTTTGCACCTTTATCATTCTTCAGAATATCCGTAAGAACAATGTTCTTGTGTCTTGCAAACTTATCTTCAAAGTATTCTGCATCGCAAGATTCGATGATATAATTTGATTCAATATCAAGGAATCTTCGAGCATCACTCTTCTCGGCATACCCCAAGAAGATCGTCTTCGTAGTCCTTGTTCCCAGCTTTTGAATCTTCAGATCTGTGAGCTTGACATAAGTCAGACACCCCCACACTCGAATGACATTCAAGTTAGGTCTGACTTTGGACCAGAGTTCATGAGTAGTTATATCCGAAGTTGCATATGGCACTCTATTCAGAATAAAATTGGTCGTCAATGCAGCTTCTCCCCAGTAGCATTTCGGAAGGCCTGCAGTTAACAACATTGAGTTCATCATTTCTGTTAATGTTCTGTTCTTTCTCTCTGCTACTCTTTTATATTGAGGAAAATACGGAGCAGTAGTCTCATTGATGATTCCATGTTCTTTACAGAATGATGTAAATTCATGAGACCAATACTCTCCGCCTCGATCACTTCTTAGCCTTTTGAGTTGTTGTCTAGTTTGTCGTTCATCTTCGGCTCTGGACTCCTTGAACTTCTCGAACGCTTCGTCTTTAGACTTGAGCAAGTAGACGAACGCGTACTTTGAGAAGTCATCGATGAAGGTTATAAAGTACTTCATCTCGGCCTTTATAAAGAATTGCTTGAAGTCACATATATCTGAGTGCACTAACTCAAGAAGATCTGTGCTTTGATTGACCCGATGAAAGAGTTTTCTAGTGATCTTCATCTGAGCACAAACTTCACACTTCTCTACCTTACCCCCACATTTGGAGATAAGTCCTAGACTAGACATTTTATGTATTCTTTTACAATGAACATGTCCTAGCCTATTATGCCACAACTCAAGAGAACAATCAGAATGAGCGATTGTATTGATTTTATTTGACTGGTTTACAAGCTGAATTTTAAACATTCCTTCGATTTGAAAAGCATTTTCGAAGTATGTTCCCTTTTTGGACATCACCATATGTCCAGTATTGATATCCATCCTCAAGCCTGCGTTGCTAAGCAGGCTCCCAGAGATCAGGTTCTTGGCAATCACCGGAACATGCTTCATACCTTGAAGCATCAGAGTGTTCCAAAAGTAAGTTTCAGCTCCACAGTCTCGATCCTCAGAACTTCAGCTTGGGCCTAGTTCGCCATGATAACTTTCTCAGAAGTTACCTAGTACGTGACGAACCATTCCTTGCCAGAGCGGACATGGTAGGTCGCACCGGTGTCTATCCACCAGTCAGAGTCAGCCCCCACAGCTGTGACCTGAGCAATCATAGCAACAATGTTAGAAACTATGGAAACCTTGCTAGGCTCACCTTGCTCAGCTTGTTTGGGCTTGGATTTGCATTCACGCTTGTAGTGGCCCTTCTTGCCACAGTTGAAGCAAGTCACGTGGGAGTTGGACTTTTGTTGCTTGAACGAAGGACCCTTCACTTTTAGATTAGTGGAGTCCTTCTTGTTATGAGAAGCCACCTGCTTCCCCTTGAACTCTTTTGTCTGCACCAAGTTGGCCTTAGCCAGTTGTTTGGACAGAGAGTCCATCTTCTGTTGAGATCGCATTTCGTCGTCAACGTGAATCTCTTGTAGAAGATCTTCCATGCTAATGTCCAGCTTCTTCCGATGCATTCTAGCATAGAAGTTGCTCCAACCAGCGGGAAGTTTCACTATCCCTCCAATGATAAACTTGTCGACGAGGGGCATTGTAACCCCACCTTTTCAAATTGGTATTTTTTTCATAAAAGAATTTAAACTAATTAACTATAAAATATTAATTGATTTATAATTTGAGTTATAATTATTAATTCTAGTTAACTATAGAGTTTGGGCTTAAATTGCTTTATTAGAATTTTTTATAGTCAATGGGCTTTTTTAACATCCAGGCCCATAGGAGTGTGAATATTATTTCCAATTGAAATTTTCCTTCTTCTCCTCATCATACAATCGGGAAGAACAAATTTGAATTAATGTGTTCTAACAGAATTGTAAGGAGCCATGTGCTCAGTAACAACCTGGCGAATTCATTTTCCCTCCAAAACTCAGTCGTTAGGACATGTGCTGCCCACAATTCGCAGCTATTTAAACACCCCTTCTCCTTTTCTTTTCACCACAGAACTTCCATCCTTCCTTCTTCTGTTATTATCATCATCCCTGCAAATTCATCAAGTGCAGCAATGGCGACTTTCTTTGATGAGCAATAGATCGGAGTGACAAATCTCGATGGTGGACAGTCGACCTACGGCAAGGCGGAGCATCCAATCGGGAGAACACTCCTCATCGATGTTCCATATGGAATTAATCCTTTTTTCTTCTAGGAAAATAATCCTTTTTAGAATTAATCCGTTTTCCTTCTAGGAAAATACTCCCACATGGCACACACTTGTTCCCTACCACACCTCATGTGCACACCTCAACACAAACATTGCATTATATTGAGATACTTACCATTTGGTGTAGCCGATGTGGGACTATCTTTCCTAGTCTAAAGACAAAAAATACCAATAATTCCCCACATATCTCAATATATGGGTTGAGTGTTCCCCACAGTAACTATCCATCATGCATTAGGAGAGATGTCGCTACGACTTGAATCTTCCCACATAGATTAAATAACAGCATGATACAAGAATGGACTAAACCTTGAATTCTGTACCATAACTGAAATTCTTTCCACTCACATGATGACATCAACTGTGCTTCTGGCTGCACATTAAAGGCCTTGTGCCAGCCTAGTTTCAGTGTATAATTTTGGACGTCTACAAGTTTACCCTCAAGAGACGGCCTGATATCTCCGTCCATACACTATAGGTGAGTTATTTATCAAAGAGACATGACATGAAGCCTTGCGCTTCCCTTGCGGTGCTGCACCGCTATGATATGGCCTAAAGTCGAGGCATTACCCCTACCGAGAACCTCATCGTAGTGTCATTCTACTGTAGTATGAGGTCACATCCTCTTTGTAGTGCTCTACCACCCAGCATGAAGCCTTAGGCTCCTTTGCGGTGTTATGCCGCAACGACATGGCTTGCAAGGTCGAGGCTTTACCCCTATCCGAGTACCTCATCTTGGTGTCGTGCCACTATAACATGAGGAACACTTCTCCTTTGAAATGCTAGCTATCCCTCTTTAATTTCATCATACAACATTAGGCTACCTGTCTATTTGCGGTGCTACTCCGCTGTGACTTAGCTCACAAAGCCGAGGCATTACCCCTAACCGGGAACCTCATGGTGGAGTCACCCCACTATAGCATGGAGTTACACTTCTTGTAGTGCTGTGCTATCGTGCTTCCTGTAAAGCACACCAGGCATTCACTCTGCCTGAGAACTCATTAAGGCGTTAAAGCCAACCTTCCCACAGGATCTGTTTTTTACAGAAAACAATAATAGACAACAGTGGTTGTAGGTCCGTAACCTCTCCATGCCACAGAGGACAAGTATCCACCGTTCCTGATATTCTTTCGATTAACAGTCCTCCCTTGAACCAAAAGATAGATGCCTAGTAGATTTTTATTTAAACTAATAGCATAAAAATTTATTGTAGGAATCACTACTAAAATAAGGCAAATTAGCGACGTCAGGATACGTCGCTAATTAAGGAAAATATGTCGCTAAACGTAATTAGCGACAACTTTAGCGACGAAACATGAAGGTCGCGGAAAAGCTAGTCGTAGATGACAAATTTGTCGCCCTCCGTCGCTGTTTGCGACGTCACCCCAATGTCGCTGGGTCGTCGCAAAATTAGCAACGGAGGACGACGAATTTGAACGTCGCCAAATTAGCGACGTAGTGCGACTACGTAGCGACATTATTTTTTTATGTGATGATATGTCATGCCTGCCACATCAGCAGTTTAGCGACATACAACGACCAAATTAGCGACGTCAACTCTCTGCCACGTCAGCTACTGAGCGACGGATTGCGACGGATAGCGACGTGACAGCGCTAATTAGCGACGTCTGGATACGTCGCAGAACGTCGCTATACGTCGCAGATATTTTAAACACGACACACAAAATAACAAAAATACCAAACATATTTTTTAAAAATTTATGTAGCACCTCCTTTGTATATCATATCATCGCTTATAACCCAGCGTAGGTATATTTGTCATCCCCGTCGCAGATATCACAAACATACATGTCCAAGTAAATATCGTACATGTACTCAATGAAAATACCAACAAAGTAAATATCACAAACATACATGTCCAACAAACATACATGTCCAATAGAGTCAAATAAGAATAAAAATCAGTGTACCAATGATCAATGGGCCTATAGGGCCAATACATACAAAGATGATAAAAAAATCTACTGGATCACTGAGGACCCCTGCTGCGCATCTGAGATAGCATGTACACATACTGCTCCTGTGTGAGCTGCACAATAGGGGCAGTAGGAGGCAGTACAATGTCTGGAGTTGGCATTGTCGATGGACCGAGAGGACGTATCTGCTCCAGCTCTCGCAGTCACTCAGCGTGTGCTGCAAGGGTACTCACCATCCTCTGAGTACTCTCCTCAATCGAAGTATGTACTTGAGTGAGTGAGGCAGACATGGTCCTCTGCGATCCCTCCAGCTCGACCTGTCTACGCTCTGTGTGCTGCATAGACTCGGTGAGCGTGTGCAAGCTGGCAACTGTAGCCTGCTGCAGACTCATCAACTCCTGTATACTGTGCTCGACCACATCAAATCGTCCGGTGATCATCGGATCGTCGCTCTGCGATATGGTGATCAGAAATCTGCTGCTGCAACTCGCGATGCAGCTCGTCGATCTGACGACCAATATCCTGAGCTCGTGATGACGCCTGCGAAGCTGAAGACTGTGCACTGACAGAGGAGGCCCGGGATGACTCTGAAGCCAAATAGGCGCCGTAGGATTCCGTACCATAGTACGTACCCTTCTGAAGACCACCAACGGCGGTCATCCAGAGGTCATCTGACGATGGAGCTGTAGGCGACTAGGAGGAAGTACCAGCCCTTCCCTCTGCTGGCGCACTAGCAGCAGCAGCCGCCTCCTCTTGTAGCCGAAGCAACTCGGCCTAGAACAATGTTTGCTAAAGTCTAAGTGTTTGCTAAAGTCTATATTGATATCTTTTTTCCTGTTTTCTAAATTATAGTAAATTAATATAAAGAATAGAACGTACATTTGTCTGCGTCGCCCTCTCGTCAATGAACTTCCCAGCCCTCCGATGGGTGACCAGGAAGACGGTCACCATGTTGGGGTCCTCACCCTTTTTTACATATTAAAATATATTATCTATTATTAGTATTAAATATTCTATCCAACTATATATAAAATGATGTCCGTCATAGAAAATGTACCAGACGATGAAAATGCTCCGTCGTAGGAATAGAGCCACCATACCACTAACTGGCGCTCGACCGCGCCAACTTGGCCTTGTCAGACCGCTCCTGGTACCTGGCCTCGCCGAATCTAGTCTTCATCGCAGTCCACTGCTCTGGCGTGATCCAACCATGCATCGGCTTTCCGGAGCGATCACGAGACTTCTGGTCGGGGATCGCATCACGGATAAGCTTGCCTGCGACGGCAGAAAATTGGGCCTCGATCTTCGCCGCCCGGTGTGGTGGATAAAAATAGGTTCTCTACAAGAAGTAAAATAGAAAAGTTGTATAATATACACAAATAATTATTAAAATTTAAAAATAAATAATTTTTTACCTTAAAGTGGGCCAACCAAAAGGCCTTCCTATCTGCGGGAGCATCTGAGTAGTTAATCCAAGGCCCACCATAGTTCTGTCTCAGAAATAACCCCAGTTGTCTCTGTACTGCAGGAGGCCGATATCTATACAATAATAAATTTCATGAATATATATGTACATATAATCATTTGAGAAATATATATTAACTAATTAACT
Organism: Iris pallida; assembly: GCA_029216955.1. Taxonomy (NCBI): domain Eukaryota; kingdom Viridiplantae; phylum Streptophyta; class Magnoliopsida; order Asparagales; family Iridaceae; genus Iris; species Iris pallida. Next base: position 10,230,399 of record JANAVB010041419.1, on the reverse strand, counting down.
TACTTCGTAGGCTCATCCGTCCAAATCTCCATACGCTTCTCATCCGGGGGAGCGCATGGAGGGTCGCTCTCACCTCCTGCCTGGGCAGGATCAGTCTGATCGCCGTCCTCCATATGCTCGACGTCGGCTCTCCCCATGGAGCCATCGGCAGAAGGAATGCTGGACGACGAGGAAGGAGTCGCCAACCTACTGGAACTGCCATATCCCGATAATGGACCGAGAACAGAACGGTACACTGGCGTACTCGGAGATAAGGATGAGGGTACCGAATCTGCATCCCCATCCCGAGGCAGACGGGACTGTCTAATATAATATCCTCCACGTCGTCCTCCTGGTCTAGTCATACCTGATAATAACATATGACAATAAAACAAATATACATATTTATATGATAGACATCACAGATTTTTGAAAAATATCATAGTCACAGATAAAAGTGTCACTAAAGTGTCACAGATTTATATGATAAAAGTGTCACTAAAGTGTCAAATATGATGATAAAACAAACGTATAGATTTAATCCTCTTCTGAAAATTCATCTAGTTCGTTTAGCTCTTCTTCTTCTTCTTCTTCTTCTTCTTCTTCTGCTTCTTCTTCTTCCTTCTCTACATCTTCACTTTCATCTGTATCTTCCTTTTCAGATAATTCTACTTCTTCTACACAATTAGATGTGTAATGCGGAACTTCCGTCGTGTCCACTTCTATAATATTTGTTACAAGAGGTAGTCCATCCTCTTGATAAGCTATATCGTCAACCTCAAACGTATTTCTAGCTTTGGTCTTGCAGACTGCCACCAGTCCGACCTTGTTGTTCCCCGTTTAGGATAACTTGTGAAGTACACGAGTTGAGCCTGACTTGATAGGACAAATGGTTCATAAGCTTGATATTGATGCCGATAGTTTATATCCACAAGACTGTGCTTGTCTACTTTCCAACCTTGACCTTCAATCGGATCGAACCAATCACATCTGAATAACACAATCTTAGCAGGCTCTATTCCATAACTATATGTCAGCTCCACAATCTCCAATAGGACGCCATAAAAATTATGCCCGTATCAACATCTTTGTAGTTCGAAGATCTGATACACAAACAGCTGTTTTTGGTGGAATCGAGATCCACAAAGTTGTCTCTGATCGGACAAGTTGTTGACTTGAACCTAAACCCATTAATACAGTAGCTTGGCCATATTTTTGCAGCATAAATTGGTCCCTTGGCTAGAATTATAATAGACTTATTCTCAAGTCTTGCGTGTGGACGATCGACCTAAATACCACGAAAAAATAAATTAAGCTCATTCTAAAGTGCATATACAGAAAGGTAATTACAGAGTTCTCAAGTCTTACATATACACTCAACCATGATGGAAAATAATGTCTCATTTCTTGTTCTAGTTCTTCTTCTGTTATGTGTGGCTTACCTGACCTCACATCATCATTAAATATGCTGAAAACGATATCGTTCAATTAATGTAATAGTATAATAATCAACACTATTAAAATAATATAGACATATTAATTACTTACCCCTCCAGCTTCTCTACTTTATCATCGTCGTAATTGAGTAATACATACACCTGAGCAGCCCTTAGCTCATCATCGTTCAGATATCTCTTCTTCATTTTACCCGACGGCTTTCCTGGAGCATTGAATGCCTTCAGTATTGTATCATTACATTCATGATCTTCGTCGTCGTTTCTAGAAGCTCTCGTTCTATTAGTTGCAACATGAGGCTTGAAATACATCAAAAAAGTTTGTAATCTCCTCGAGAACATAGGCTTCATAAATAGAACCCTCGACCCGTGCCTTATTTTTTACCTTTCTTTTTAGGTGATTCAAATGTCGCTCGAACGGACACATCCATCGATATTCGACGAGTCCACCAACACGTGCCTCATAGGATAGATGAATCGGCAAATGCTCCATAGAGTCGAAGAATCCAGGAGTAAACACCCTCTCTAGCTTGTACAGTGTTACCGCAATGTCCTTCTCTTGCTTTTCTAGACGATCAACGAGCAATTTATTAGAACAAAGATCCCTGAAGAATATGCTAAGCTCCGTTAATGGATCCCAAACTGCCTGCGGTAAGAATTCCTGAAATATAATCGGAATTAACCTCTCCATGAATACGTGACAATCGTGGCTCTTCATACCCGTCAATTTGTTTTCCTTCGGATCGACACATCTTCTCAGATTTGACACATATCCATCTGGAAAGTCATTGATGGTCCACATAAGGGTTGCCTCCATCCAGATAACATTCCAAAGGCCGAAAAGTCGTTGATGGTCTACATAAGGGTTGTCTTCATTTGAAAATTCTGCTTCCTGGAAACATCGTACGTGTTAGCGCCTACTTTCCATAACTGATTCAACTCATCTATCAAAGGCTGTAAGTATACATCAATGTTCCTCTTGGGATTGTTCGGGCCAGGAATTATAACGGTTAGAAACATATACTGAGTCTTCATGCACATCCAAGGCGGTAGGTTATACAGAATGACAATCACAAGCCAGCACGAATACTGGGATCCCGAAAGACCAAAAGGAGTAAAACGTCAGAAGATAGCCCCAACCTGACATTACACGGATCTGAAGCAAAATCATGATACACTCGATCAAAGTGCTTCTACGTTTCTCCAGCGGATGGGTGATCGAACACTCCTTCAATCTGTTCTCGCATGTGACAATTTATATTTTTGGCCGTCTCTTTCACCATAAATAATCTTTGCAACCGCGGCGTTAAAGGCATGTAGTGCATTGAATCGGTCGATCTTCTTGCACCGGTAGACCTTCCTGTACTAATTGTCTTATAACGATCAGCACCACAAAATCTGTACACATCTGCATCCTTATCGTCTTTGTAGTACAGCATGCACCCATTACGACAAGAATCGATTTTCTTGTATCCTATCCAGAGCGATCTCACTATCCTCTTAGACCGATAGGAGTCTTTGGGTAACTTAGCACCCGCCGGCAAGATCTCTATAATCAACTCCAACACTCGGTTGTAGCATTCTTGCGACATTAAAATCTGACTTAATGCTCAACAGTCTTGTAACTACCTCCAACGGTGAATGATCCTCACAACCAGGATACAATGGAGTCCTTACATTCTCCAGCAACTCCATGAACTTTACAGTATCGACATTCGGTGCCTCCTCAGCTGCATCGTGAACGAAACTAGGCCTCACAGCATCGAAAACCATGTTCACGCACCCGTCGCCGTATGCATGATTATCTGAAACAAAATTAGGTCCCGCATGCATATACGGCTCAACATAAGGCTCCGGCTCTGATACTAAAGACACAAGTTCTCCGTGTGCGGTCCACTGATAGTAATTAGGCGTGAAACCCCTCGAGTACAAATGATATGTCACTTCCACTTCTGGATAATATTTCACGTTATGACATTTCACACACGGACACTTAATTTTGGTACCGTCCATGTACTGAAGGAACGCCTTAGCAAACTGCAGGAACTGCTCTACTCCACTATGTATTCATCCCGTACACCACACATATCATCAGGACGACGATTGTACATCCATGAACGATTCCGCAAGTAGTAATTCATATCCATTTGAAAATAATTCTGCAAAGATGGACACACATGTTCAGCGCAGTAGTAACTAGTCAAACTGGGTGAAGTTGAGTTGACTAAGTCAATATCTTGGACAAACTAGTCAAACTGGTTAAAGTTGACTAAGTCTAGGCAATTATCCTTCACTAGACATAGACATGGAACAAACACCGATATCTGCAGTGTCCGAACTTCCTAGGGTATATTATAGTAGAGAGACATGGTAACCGTGTGTAGGGGTACAACTCGGGCGGGTTGGGTCGGGCTTGAGGTCAACCCGAGCCCAACCAGATGAATCATAAGCCTAATCCGAGCCCAAGCCCGGCCCGACCTCGGGTTCAACATATGAAGCCCAAGACCAAGTCCGGAGGATCGAGTTGAACTCGGGTTGGGTCGGGTCCATCGGATAATATTGACCAACTGTTGACTTTCAGTCAAATGGTCAACTCTGGTTTGGTTTCGGGTCAATTCTAGTCACTTTTAGGCTAAGTTTGACTTTCAATTGACTTTCGTTGACTTTTGGTCAAAACGGTCAACCGAGATCAAAACTAGTCTAAGAGCACTAATCCTAACCATTACCAACCAAGACAATCAATTTCTAACCATATCCTAACACCTTAGACTCATACCTTAGCTTCTAGGCAATTACCTTAACTTACCCTATTACCTTACCCTTTCATAGCTAGGGTAAATCCTAATTATCTTGTGATACCATCTTGGTATCACAAGATACCTCAACCTGTCACGCTCACTCTAGCCCACATCTAACTGTAACTCCCTTCCCGAAAATTTTGAAATATTTTACTATTATTTATTTTATTTAAATGGGGATTTTTAGAGTTTATAAATAATTAATTATTGGCTTATTAATTTTCGTTATTATTTTGTTGAGGTTATATAATATTAATATTATTATTGTGGTTGTTGAGAATAAACAACTTATTTTCATTAGTTATTATTAAATTTACTCTTTATCAAAAGGATAAATATATGTATGTGTGTGTATATATATATATATATATATATATATATATATATATATATATATATATATACATAAAAACTGCATATATGTATTGGCAATTTGTTTTAATGGGTTATTATTTATTTTCATAAATAATTGGTATTTATTATATAAAGGTATATTAACTGTATAGTTATTTATATATATAGGAGCTCATATTAATATATGTGTGCGTATATCTAAATATATAAAATAGCTATATATGTGTGTATATGTGTATAAATATATACAATAATTATATATGTGTGTACGTGTATATATATAGGTATAATAATATAAAATGTGCGTAAGTGTATATATATATACAATAATAATATAAAATCTATATATGATATATGTGTATATCTGTGTATATATAAGTATACGAAAGTATATATATATATATATATATATATATATATATATATATATATATATATATATATGTATGGAGATAATAATGAAGGAAAGAAAATATGTGCACAACAAACACTCGGCCCTCACAAATATGACTTGTACCACTGCCTAAAGCAACAAGTGCAAATGGTGGTGGCCTCTGTTATTATTATGATTATATAGTATAGTAGTGAATTGAATTGAATTAAAATGAAATGAATGTTTGAATTGAATTGAAATTCAATTCAATTCATTTCAATGTATACTAGTTGCAAGTTGCTGCAATAACAACATACATGCATGCAAATCATACATCAGCTTAGTCCGGGTTGTAGTTGGTTGCCATCAGCCTTAAGCTACACCTCACTTCACTTGGCCACATACATGGCCAACCATGTAGAACCGTTTATGCAAACCCAATGATTGATCAATGAAATAAAACCCATTCAAGCCCTCCCCTGCTCTCCACAACAGAGCCCAACCGAGCCCCATATGCTCACGAGCCCAGCCGGGCATTCCCACCCTAAGCCCGAGCTCGGGCTATTCTCTAAGTAGCAGTAATACCAGGCCACCCGAGCCCTGTGCTTCCGTTCCTCCATATATATATATACGCACGCACACTTACGCGAAGAGAAATCGCAAACCCTAACCGATCCCTCTCACATCCATCGCGCCACCCTCCTTCCCAAATGCGGGCGACCACGTCCTGGGCCTGCGCGCCTCCCCAGGCAGTCGCCGCCGGCAGCAGACGCGCGAACGATCACCGGAGGTCACGCGCGTGAGCAAACCGCGAGCAATGACAGCCAGTCCAAACACAACTTCGTCGTAAGAATTCTCCCTCGACTTTTTGTATTTTTATAAACCCGAATATGCGTTGGAAAGACAACCTATAGGGCTAGATATCCCTTAAATTAGTTTTTAATAGAAAGCCCTAGGTTGCCCGATAATTCGACACGAAGTTGTCGAAAAACAGTCCGAGACAGGACAGAAAACCCAGTCCTTGAACCCATGTTGGAAGATCAATCCCGATCAATCCAGCGACCATTTTGATAAACCCTCTGAACAGTGTTTGAAGACAACATATAGAGCTTCAAAACCCTTTTTGCGGATTTGAAAATCATCGACTACACGTCGAGAAATCGAATCCCAAAGTTTTTCAAAAACCTGTTTTAAAAACTAGAAAATTGTTCCACAAGACGTGCGCCCCGACATTCCGAGCGACGTGGTCGCACACCGTAAGCATCGAAAGCTGCGTAACGGCTTCGTGGTCGTGTGGGCTTTGACGGAATTCAAATTGGTCGCGTGTGAGCGACGAATTCGACGCGTATCCGTCGAAATCGTCCCGTATCCATACAATGCAAATTCAGTCATAACTTTGTGCACGCTCGTCAGATCGAGACGAAACTTGTGCCAACAGGACCGTATCATTTTTCTGGTCCTGCATGCCAAGATTGGTCCAATTCTGTGACAGTTAAATCCGACGTCGTTTTGCGGGCCCCACGGTCCCACTCAACGAGCGATTTTGTGCACGGCCCGTCGAAATCCAACTCTGGACATACGGTTGGGTTCGTATCGAAAAACTGGATCCGTAGACATATAGTTTGACGACTTTAGAGACTGTTAACTCTGGCACGCTTTTCGGTACAAAGCGGGTCCAACGGCGGACACCGTTTTGACCCGAAATTACCGTTTTGCCCCTGTGTCCAGAATTGGACTTAAGGATAGGCAATCCTAGCTAATTTGACTATTCTGAGATCATTGGTATTGTCTATTTCAGCATCCGGGGACTGTTGTACGAGTTTTTGACTATTGTGGTATTCTGAGTGGTTCAGGTTATCGGTTACACCAGCACAGGACCACAGGCGAGTACAGTTTATTGTCTGCATTTCGATATTAATTTTTTCTATATTTCATTGATTGGTTATTAGTTATGTGATTATTTTCTATTATAAATTGTTGAGTCGGGAATGAGAAGTACCAAGGATGTGTGATCCGACCGTAGACCTCGTTTACTTTCATGCAGTAGATCTCGTAGACATTGTTACTTTCATGCAGTAGATCTCGTAGACATTGTTACTTTTATGCAGTAGATCTCGTAGACATTGTTACTTTTATGCAGTAGACCTCGTAGACCTCGTTTACTTTATACAGTAGATCTCGTAGACATTGTTTAAATTCTGCAAGTAGATCTCGTAGACCGTGCGGAGTAGTGTCCCAGACTGATCACATATCAAAGGTACTTCTAACGGTGGAAAGTATATTGGTCTATTTATTACTATTGATTTTTCTTACGGCTTTACTGTTATTTTCAAAACTCATGATTGATGCCTAACATTTGTCTTATAGTCATTTTCTTTATTTGAAATTGCATTCAGTGAATTGTGCTCGTTCCTTTCCTGACTGGAAACCAACATTTTTCAGGTTAGTCGTGGATTCACTTAGCATGGGAGTGACGAGTGTATTTGTAGACGAAAAGCCTAGAGACTAGTTCGATAGATGAGTTGTAGTCATTGTAAAAGTTTATATTCTCTATAAATGTAAAACTTGTGATCATTGTAAGTTAAATTAGTTTCTGTGAATGAGCATTGGATTATTTGTGATTTTTGATCTTCATGGCCGTGACAGCGTTCTACCGCCGACACTGCGGCGTAGGCTGGCTTGGACACGTCTCGTATCCGTTAAAAAAAAAACGGGTGCGGGTCGTGACAAGTTTTTGTGGTGGCCCATGCAGGTCTGTCTTCGCAAAAGATTGCGAACTCGTGATGGTACGTTAGTCATACTATTGCGAGCCTGCGCCCAGGAAATGCTCATTCAAATTAGGATTAAAATACTTTAAGAGAATGACTATAACTAGGAGTCCCTTGTTTAAATTGACCGGTAGGGTAGCTAAGGTTGTTAAATAGGCCATACAATTTAGAATTATTAAACTTAGATTATTTGCTAGAACCCTGTAGGTACACTCTTACTTTGATATGACGATATGACCCCACGTGGATATACTATTCACTTGGTATGTTAGACTTGCCTATAATTAAGGCGTTAATTTTGATAAACTGTTTAATTTTCTTTTGCTTTATTAGATATAAATCTTATATCATGAGTTAGAATTGCTTAGTTTAAATTTCATTTTGCCGTAAGGAACTAGTTTATAATTCCTGATTCTGATTATTCCTGTATGAATCTCGAGGTAGATTGATTCAAAGTTTTCCCTCAACTATTTGAAATATATATGAGATAAAGATTAGGATGCTTTTACTTCACTTCTCTTCAGATATTTCCTTCCGACCAGTCTTTTGCTTTAAGGATTGATACCCATAGGGAGCGATTACACTTTCTATCATAGCCAATTAGTTTGAACTCTAGCAGCTCCTTGAAGTCCTTAGGAATATAGTTAGAGTAATTAAATGACTGGGATGACTAGACAGCAGCGCACTGTCGCCAATTGTTGAGAATGAATAGTGTGGGTTCACTGCAGCCAGCAGCGCACTGGCGAGGCACAACCCATAGAATTGAAATTGTTTTGAAGAATCATAGTCTATGGAACATTGCAGAAACCATATTCTCGTTGACTTCTTTAGATCTTAAATACCGTAGCGTCAAAATAGGTAGAGTATCTGAAAGCATATCGCCTCTGAATCACGGAACCAAGAGTTTGCCACAGCCAGATTACATGGGCGAGGCATAATTCTCGATAAAATAATTTTTTACGTGATCACAAGATTAGGATACTATAGAGGATAGGAGATGCCCTGCATGTCCCTTATGACCCAAAGCCAATACTAGTGTAAGCTCTGTAAGTTGAGTAGCATGTCTCCCAACCTAGCATTTCGTGATCCTTGTGATCCATTGACGAGGTAATTGACTGATACTAATGGGTTTACTTAGAAAATAGAACTCAGGAGTCCATAACCCATTAGTCGGCCAAGGCCTTAGAGATAGGAAGATTATAGGAAGACTGTATAAGCAAGAACACCAGGTAAGGTTTTGATTCTCTCAAAACTCGAACCACTTGTACCTCCTTTCAAAAATCTCGTGTACTTGTATTTTGACTATCTTGACCAACGCTGCAATTACAGCCTAGTTTTGTAAGCTTGCCCTTTTTATCGAGCTTGATCCGAGACATATGTTTATTGGGGACGCCCGCTAACATATTGTCTAATCAGAATCAGTATGTTACGGTCTGATCAACCATGATGCATTTGGTTCGCTCTTCGTTTAATTATACTACGTAGATGGAGATATATAGGAATCTAGGATCTCATCCGCGACTGCATTGACAATTCCTCTTGAATTATATGTTCGCCCTTGAATCACAAAATTATATTCAGTAACATCTCCATTGAAATCTTTATTGTCTTTTTGTCTTTCATCGATTTGGGAAGACGAAAGCTCGTGATGGTAGAGAGATACAGAGTATTCCCATGGCTATGATAATGGTAGGCACAAGTGTAGCTACCATCGGCCAGTCATGTGATTTAGTTACTCGTTCTTCCATCGACCCTCAAACTACCATTGAGACTTTCGAGCCATCTAAATTTGAGAATGATTAGGGTTTTATCCTTAGACAGAACGTAAACCTAGGAGACTATCTATTCTCAAGAAACCAAATGTTGAGAGTCTCTAATTATTTGCTGGAAGCTTGCCTTAACTAGCAACCCATAAGCCTTGAACCAGCCCTTCCTCAACCGAAGCCATAGTTAGACATGAAATGAGTGGACAATAGGGTAATCATTTACCGTGTCACTCATCACGAGATTGGTTTCCAACAAATATTACTCTAGTTATGTAAATTTTATTATTTAGACCTAACTAGTGTTGGAACACCACAGTCACTAGCTTAGCCAATACCATAGCTTAAAATACCCTGTCATATTATGATCTACCAGTTGTCAACAGTAATACACGATCACTACGTCTCTTGTGAAAATAGTCTGGTAGGTTCGACACCAATAGAAGTTCACGACCCAATCGTTAGAAACCTTTTACCTTTACCCCGTCAATAACTCTTGTATACTGTGGACGAGTAGGTCAGTCTACTATATAGACCATGTGTCATCGTACACACTCGTTTTTCATTTATTGAGGAACGACCCTTGACTTGACTTATATCTACCGTATCCCGATACACCGTACCTTATTCTTTATTAACAAGAGTCGAGGTAAATATCCGGACTTTGGATTTTTTTTGACCCCATTTTTCCTAAAACCCTGTCCTAGCTTATAAGGTGGGTAGACTGTAAGCCATCTAGAATTTTTAGGACATACGAGGATTATCGATTAATTAGAATAATTTCCTTTGAGATGATAATTAGTGTCTCATGGACTCCCACTTTCCATCTAGATCATTTTGTGTCCCCGATCGTGTTATTAATATTCGGAGCACGAGACCAGCTGTTGTCTTCCAACAAACTCCATATGTAAGATCTAGACGAGTCCACCTTCATCTAGGCATATCATGTCCCATTCAAGCATGTTCCCTTGTACTCTATTTTTATGGTACGACTTACAGGTAAAAAGGACTAGCTTTAACCCTTACCATAATACCGGTATACTTTTTGACTCTCATTAGAACCTCAACCCCGACCCAATTCTTTCAACCCAATATATGGTTGTGATCTACTCGAAGCCCACTATGCACATGCCACTAGAGTGCCACCTGCATTTTTGGGCTTTATGAACCTAGCTAACCAATCTGACGGGCAACTAGCTCAACCCCTTGAATAGAAACCTATTCTAGGGTACCCTAACCTAATAGAAACAGTTTTATCATTGGAGCCTTGTCCAGTCCATATAGATTGAAATCCAAGGTTCATATAACCAACAATTGATGTCCAATTAAGGAACCCATTAAGATCTGGTAACACCATCCATGCATATCACCATATTTGGACTATAGAACTGAACTATTTGAAATCATTCTCGATTATTCTCCCTTGCCTTCCTGTACCCTTGATTCTCGTCCCTCCCTATTTCGGGGTGACGAATAATCGTGCTGGCTAGAATTCATCAGAAGTTCTTAAGTTATAGTGTAATATTGCTTGACTATTGAATATTTGGTTGTTATAGATATGAGAGATTATAGATGCCATACACCCTAGATATCGGCTGGTAGAATTGCTAGTAACTAGTTAGAAGATTATAAGACTTTACTGACCGTGTTTTGAGGAGTAGTGTGACCAAGGTGGGTAGAAGTCTTCAAGCATTCGGATTGATGAAATGACTAAAGAAGGTTATAAACTATTTTTAGGAATTAAAATTGAGGAGATTAAGAAAATCGTAGACTTGGAATTTTAAGGAATAGTATGAATTGGAATTTCGAGGACAAAATTATTTTTAAGGTGGGTAGATTTGTAACTCCCTTCCCGAAAATTTTGAAATATTTTACTATTATTTATTTTATTTAAATGGGGATTTTTAGAGTTTATAAATAATTAATTATTGGCTTATTAATTTTCGTTATTATTTTGTTGAGGTTATATAATATTAATATTATTATTGTGGTTGTTGAGAATAAACAATTTATTTTCATTAGTTATTATTAAATTTACTCTTTATCAAAAGGATAAATATATGTATGTGTGTGTGTGTATATATATATATATATATATATATATATATATATATATATATATATATATATATATATATATATATATATATATATATATATATATATATATATACATAAAAAATATATATATATATATATATATATACATAAAAACTGCATATATGTATTGGCAATTTGTTTTAATGGGTTATTATTTATTTTCATAAATAATTGGTATTTATTATATAAAGGTATATTAACTGTATAGTTATTTATATATATAGGAGCTCATATTAATATATGTGTGCGTATATCTAAATATATAAAATAGCTATATATGTGTGTATAAGTGTATAAATATATACAATAATTATATATGTGTGTACGTGTATATATATAGGTATAATAATATAAAATGTGCGTATGTGTATATATATATATATATTTTTTTATGTGTATATATATATATATATATATATATATATATACAATAATAATATAAAATCTATATATGATATATGTGTATATCTGTGTATATATAAGTATACGAAAGTATATATATATATATATATATATATATATATATATATATATATATATATATGTATGGAGATAATAATGAAGGAAAGAAAATATGTGCACAACAAACACTCGGCCCTCACAAATATGACTTGTACCACTGCCTAAAGCAACAAGTGCAAATGGTGGTGGCCTCTGTTATTATTATGATTATATAGTATAGTAGTGAATTGAATTGAATTAAAATGAAATGAATGTTTGAATTGAATTGAAATTCAATTCAATTCATTTCAATGTATACTAGTTGCAAATTGCTGCAACAACAACATGCATGCATGCAAATCATACATCAGCTTAGTCCGGGTTGTAGTTGGTTGCCATCAGCCTTAAGCTACACCTCACTTCACTTGGTCACATACATGGCCAACCATGTAGAACCGTTTATACAAACCCAATGATTGATCAATGAAAAAATACCCATTCAAGCCCTCCCCTGCTCTCCACAACAGAGCCCAACCGAGCCCCATATGCTCACGAGCCCAGCCGGACATTCCCACCCTAAGCCCGAGCTCGGGCTATTCTCTAAGTAGCAGTAATACCAGGCCACCCGAGCCCTGTGCTTCCGTTCCTCCATATATATATATACGTACGCACACTTACGCGAAGAGAAATCGCAAACCCTAACCGATCCCTCTTACATCCATCGCGCCACCCTCCTTCCCAAACGCAGGCAACCACGTCCTGGGCCTGCGCGCCGCCCCAGGCAGTCGCCGCCGGCAGCAGACGCGCGGCCGATCACCGGAGGTCACGCGCGCGAGCAAACCGCGAGCAATGATAGCCAGTCCAAGCACAACTTCGTCGTAAGAATTCTCCCTCGACTTTTTGTATTTTTATAAACCCGAATATGTGTTGGAAAGACAACCTATAGGGCTAGATATCCCTTCAATTAGTTTTTAATAGAAAGACCTAGGTTGCCCGATAATTCGACACGAAGTTGTCGAAAAACAGTCCGAGACAGGACAGAAAACCCAGTCCTTGAACCCATGTTGGAAGATCAATCCCGATCAATCCAGCGACCATTTTGATAAACCCTCTGAATAGTGTTTGAAGACAACATATAGAGATTCACAACCCTTTTTGCGGATTTGAAAATCATCGACTACACGTCGAGAAATCGAATCCCAAAGTTTCCCAAAAACCTATTTTAAAAACTAGAAAATTGTCCCACACGAAGTGCGCCCCGCCATTCCGGGCGACGTGGTCGTGCACCGTAAGCATCGAAAGCTGCGTAACGGCTTCGTGGTCGTGTGGGCTTTGACGGAATTCAAATTGGTCGCGTGTGCGCGACGAATTTGACGCGTATCCGTCGAAATCGCCCCGTATCCATACAATGCAAATTCAGTCATAACTTTGTGCACGCTCGTCAGATCGAGACGAAACTTGTGCCAACAGGACCGTATCATTTTTTTGGTCCTGCATGCCAAGATTGGTCCAATTCTGAGACAGTTAAATCCGATGTCGTTTTGCGGGCCCCACGGTCCCACTCAACGGGCGATTTTGTGCACGACCCGTCGAAATCCAACTCTGGACATACGGTTGGGTTCGTATCAGAAAACTGGATCCGTAGACATATAGTTTAACGACTTTAGAGACCGTTGACTCTGGCACACTTTTCGGTGCAAAGCGGGTCCAACGGCAGACACCGTTTTGACCCGAAATTACCGTTTTGCCCCTGTGTCTAGAATTGGACTTAAGAACAGGCAATCTTAGCTAATTTGACTATTCTGAGATCATTGGTATTGTCTATTTCAGCATCCGGGGACTGTTGTACGAGTTTTTGACTATTGTGGCATTCTGAGTGGTTCAGGTTATCGGTTACACCAGCACAGGACCACAGGCGAGTACAGTTTATTGTCTGTATTTCGATATTGATTTTCACTATATTTCATTGATTGGTCATTAGTTATGTGATTATTTTCTATTATAAATTGTTGAGTCGGGAATGAGAAGTACCAAGGATGTGTGATCCGACCGTAGACCTCGTTTACTTTCATGCAGTAGATCTCGTAGACATTGTTACTTTCATGCAGTAGATCTCGTAGACATTGTTACTTTCATGCAGTAGATCTCGTAGACATTGTTACTTTTATGCAGTAGACCTCGTAGACCTCGTTTACTTTATGCAGTAGATCTCGTAGACATTGTTTAAATTCTTCAAGTAGATCTCGTAGACCGTACGGTGTAGTATCCCAGACTGATCACATATCAAAGGTACTTCTAACGGTGGAAAGTATATTGGTCTATTTATTACTATTGATTTTTCTTACGGCTTTACTGTTATTTTCAAAACTCATGATTGATGCCTAACCTTTGTCTTATAGTCATTTTCTTTATTTGAAATTGCATTTAGTGAATTGTGCTCGTTCCATTCCTGACTGGAAACCAACATTTTTTAGGTTAGCCGTGGATTCACTTAGCATGGGAGTGACGGGTGTATTTGTAGACGAAAAGCCTAGAGACTAGTTAGATAGATGAGTTGTAGTCATTGTACAAGTTTATATTCTCTACAAATGTAAAACTTGTGATCATTGTAAGTTAAATTAGTTTCTGTGAATGAGCATTGGATTATTTGTGATTTTTGATCTTCATGGCCGTGACAGCATTCTACAGCCGACACTGCGGCGTAGGCTGGCTTGGACACGTCTCGTATCCGTTAAAAAAAAAAAAACGGGTGCGGGTCGTGACACTAACTCTAATACAAAACTTCTAATATAAAATCTTACTAACATATCTTCCACAATTTTCTCACTCTCCAACACAAACCACGTCCTATTACCAAAACTTTCCTTAACATATTATCTAACCACTAACATACTCTTCTAACTAAACGCTCAACTCACTAACTCACTAACAACATACACACACAACATAAAGGGGGTTAAGTGACTATTTTTGATGAAAAGGATAAATGGATGAACGAATGGTGAATGGGTGAATGGATGAATGAATGGTGAATGGGTGAATGAATGAATGAATGGTGAATAGGTGAATGAATAAATAATGGTGAATGGGTGAATGGGTGAATAAATAAATGAATGGACTGCTATATGTGAAGGATGAATGGATGGATGAATGAATGGATATGGATGAATGGTGAATGGGTGAATGAATGAATGAATGGTGAATGGGTGAATGAATAAATGAATGGTGAATGGGTTAATGAATAAATGAATAGACTGCTATATGTTTAGTCATCGTTTAATTATTTGAGTTAATTAAATAATTAACTCTCTCACATCCTCATTTCTTTTACGTTTAGTCACCAAACAAATGGAAGGAGATAAGAACTAGGATAAAAGAAAAATGCATATGTAAAATGTATATATGTACGTACTACATGTATATGCAGTTTTTCAATTTTTTCTTTTTTACTATCCAAACATACCCCTATATAAAGAGAGCACCAGCTCTTATGGAGGGTTAGTAGAAACTCTTTCTATCAGCCAGTCCATTCTTTCAACACTCCAGTGGTTATTCCGAAAAGGAGCTGATACAAATAGAATTCCATAAGTTCTATTGACTGTACAATGAGCGTTCACTGAGAACAAATCGACTAGGAGAATATCGAATCTTACTTTGAGCAATGATGGTTCTGACCAACCCAACATAATGTTAGACTAATCTTTTTTAGCAAGCTTTATAGCAGTTTTCACTGCTTACAATTATTTAGCTTTTTTTTCTGCTTCAACCTATACAGGGCTGGCCTTGGAGTAAGCCGGACAAGCCATCGGACTTGGACATGAACCCGAGCCCAACCCGATTGTTGATCGGGTTCAAATATTTTAACCCAAATCCGAGCCCGAACTCGAGTATCTTCAACCCTAACCCAACCCATTAACAGGTTTATCCGATTGGGTTCGGCCCGTGTGTGTGTGTGTGTGTGTGTCCGTGTGTGTCTGTATGTGTGTGTGTCCGTGTGTCTGTGTGTGTGTGTGTGTGTGTGTGTGTGTGTCCGTGTGTGTGTGTGTGTCCATGGGAGAGGAGGAGGAGCTCGAGGAAGAGAAGCTCGACGGGGGGTAGGGTGTAATAACCCGCTCTGCCCTAGTGGAACGCCGATTCAAACGGCAAGTGCAACGACTTAAACGAGCCGTCGATCCGAAGAGTTGGCATCGACCAGATAAAGAATCGATGCAAGGCTTACATTGGCCCGTCAAGATGAATCCAGACTTAGACTTTCAAAGGCGCGCTCGGAGTATCGCTCGGCCGATGCGAACATCGCTAAGGTGGGTGGCTCCGATGAACCCGTCTTTGCTTAGCCTAGACACATAACAATACGGACACTATTGCTAGAATCGCTAGGCGATAACACCGCGCATGCTAATAAATGAATGACTCAACGCACCTAGCTAAGGGAATAATCCCATCTTGCATGCTTGTATAGAATATGGAAAGGAACATGGGAAAATGTAAAAACTCTCGTACTGCGCTCCACGCTTGTGCTAAGGCACAAGCTTACGTTCAAAGTCCCTTATGCGTTCAACAATGAAACAATGAATAGTTTACAACAATAAAATGGGAAGGCTATCAACATAGTCGTTCCAAGTAGAATATAGCAACATTGAAAGACTATGGAACCGAAGGGTCGCCAAGGCGACTCCCGCACGGGGAGTTGCATAATGTATGAATGAATGAATATGTGAATGAATCAATGAACTAACGAACAAGTGAAAGAAAAAAAGAAAGGAAAGAATAAATGAAAGATAAGAAAGAAAAGAATGGTTAGCGATAGGTGTGACGGGCACGTGCAACGGGGCTCGCTACCCGTGCTGTACGGATGCCAACCTGGTCGATAACGCATTATGGCTAAGGGTTAGCCTATGGATCAAAGACAGCCGTTAAGTTAAAATAACAATAAAATACGAAATGGTCGTGGACGGCTCGTGTACGAGTGAAAAGGGATTCCAAGGGCAACGAACGACGTTTTCGTGGCCGGCCTAGGCGGAATCATAGCCTACGGGCGGACAGGTGTGCGGGCTTGGGCACATAACCAAACGTAGGGCCGGTTATTCAATAGTCTATCAAGGTGTACCAGCCATCACGCTAGATAGATGAGAATGCCACAGGGGAAAATGTCCAAAATGGCTGACATGCCAGCGACCGGTGTATATAGATTTAAGTGGGCTTTGCTGGTGGCAATCCACGTGCAAGTCCTTGCATTGAAATCAAAGTAGTATAAGTTAACTGAGCAAAGCACCTTCTGAATAGGCTTGAATATAACACACAAAATGATCGCGTGTACTTCGAACAAACGAGTTAGAAAACACGCCTACGACGCGCTAGAACCTTAGGCAGGGACACGCCCTTGAATACTGATTGTTACGCGAACTACATTAAGTTGTTTCATATGAATTGTTGTCTAACTTGGTTTACTTTGGACAGGAAAGGCCGGACGGTAAGTATGGGTAAGTCGTGCATGTATTTTCATGCGACACTTGTATTCGACAACACGAGATAGGCTATGAGATATGCCATAAAAATGATCCTAAGGCAAGATTAGAAAGACAATGAATGATAGAGATGCACAAAAGAAAATAGAACGTGTTTGGTAATGATAGCATTGTGGGCGAGCTAGCCTCCCCACCAGTGCATAACAATGTACTGATAATCCCACAGTCTGCTTGCAGGAAGCAGGAAACGTCGGCAAGTGTGGAGCTTTCCTCGAACGTGCTAAGGCGCGGAGCTATCTCTGGAGCCTTGGAGCGTTGTAAGGAGCTAGAGCACCATATACAGGACATAATGTATCGGAACATCGCCATGAATCATTCCATCTTGTAAGCCACTTGGCACGCCTTTTATGTTTCAGAGAGAGAGAGAGCTTGAGAGACTTGTAAACTCGGCCTAGCGCCGCTTGTAAACTTTTTGAATATCAATAAAGAGTTGAATTCGCTTCAATTTGTGTTCATTTACTTTCCGCTGTAAATGGGGACACTCTGTGCGACTCTGTGGCCTAGCTCAAATCGGCCGCTTCTGGACTTAGCCTTGTACGAGTGCAACCTAGGCCCGTGCGGCATCACGCCTTAGCGAGGACGATCGCTCCTACGGGAGCGGGGCGTGACATAGGGGTCGCCGGGGGAGGGAGTCGCGGGGGGGGGGGGGAAAGGGGTCGCCGGGGGGGAAGGAGTAGCCGGGGGTCGAGGGAAAATAAAATTCTAAAATTTCGAGTGAGGGGGACAAAGGAAACAGTGTGCCCTAAGTAAAAAAGTTAGCGACGTCAGGAGACGACGTCGCTAAATGTCGCAAACATTTTAATATATAGCGACATATTTTAATAATATGTCCTTGAACGTCGCTATTCAGTGACGTAATTTATTTATTGTCACTGAACGTCGCTATTCAGCGACGTAATTTATCTACTGTCGCTAAACGTCGCTATTCAGCGACGTTTTGCGATGTCTATAGAAAGGAGTCGCTATATTCGATATTTAGCGACGTTATTTTATTCCATCGCTAAATTAAGTCGCTAATAGAGCATATTTTAGTAGTGAATGTAATAACACAATATCATAATACCTTCAAGCCCATTCTACTAGCTGTGTCATCGACCAGCTGGCGCTTGAGGCCCTTGGTGAACGGATCTGCCAGATTCTCCTGACTCCGAATATCAATCACTGCAGTAACACCCCTCTTGATGAGATCGTGTATTGCCCTGTGCTTCAACCGCACAATCCTCTTCTTCCCGTTGAAGAGGTCATTTGATGACACCGCCGCAGTCGCCTGGTTGTCGCAGTATATCGATATTGCCGGTATTTGCGCCCTGTGAGACTCGTCTCACAGTATCAATATTTATATACTGATACGTATTTTGTAGTGTATTTCGAATTTTTTTGATTTTTCGTAATGCTTTAAAAAAATTCTAACTTATAGATTTTCTTCTTGGCCGGCATACCGCCAGTATACCGGTGTATACCGACGGCATACCGTCCAGACAGATTTTCCACATTTTAGATATTTTCGATTTCAGATATTTTCATAAATAGTATTTTCGATATTTTCGTAAATAATATTTTAGATATTTTGATGAATAGTGTTTAGATATTTTCATGAATAGTGTAGATGCACCCTATTACCCATTGGATATTTGATTTTGTTTGAATGGCCATGATTGACTTATATTTTGACATGGATCACGATCCAACGGCTAAGATTAATTCTCCCTTCTATATATACCATATTACTTTCTCTCTCCTCTCTCTTTTCATTCTCTTCACTCTCTCTTCATTTCTTCTTCCCTTCTCTCCCCTTGGAGCTTGCTAAGAGCTTGGCCTTGAGGCCTTGGGTGTGGTGTCTAACCCCCCTCGGAGGAGGAGTAGAAGATTAGGCTTGGAGCTTAACCTAGGCAAGTACATTTTGCCAAATCCATGAACCATAGTATTTTATTGTCATTTTTATTTTTCTTGTTATTAAATGCTTAGAATTTTCCTAAACTCGTTTTGTTAAATATATTTTCCTTATGATTCTCGTATATATGCACGTTTCCAAAACTTGTTTAAGCAAGGTTTTGATTTTCTGTTAAAACCCAATATTGACTTAGTAGAAAACTTGGTATCAAGAGTGATACTAGTGTTACCATAATGGATCTTGGTCACATATACATATATGAGGTCCTCTCCTAGTTTGTATACCGTGGATTTTGAGTTTGGTGGATATCGGAACCCGTTTCGGTATCCTGAGGACCTATTTTTGGGAGTATTTTGAGGTATTGATCTATCAAATATTTTTATTTGTGAAAACTAATACTTCTATGTTGTTGAAAATTCAATTTTATGCAATTTTGACTTTTGAAAATCCGAATTTCGATTTAAAACGAAGTTTGTATGGCCGAAACAAGTTTTGGCAAAAATCTGGATTTTGTTGCTGTTTGGAAAATCGGTATACCGACGGTATGCTGGTGTATACCGAAGGTATGCTGATTTTTTCACCAGAAACTTTCTGTCTTTAGGCCGGTATACCGCCGGTATGCCGCCGTATACCGCCGATATGCCGCTTTAGTCTTTTTTTGCCCGTTTCTGCCCGTTTTTGTCCGTTTTTGATATATTCTTCGATAATAATAATTTTTTCACATGATTAGATGATCTTGCATAGTTAGAGAGTGATTGTACACCCTATATGCACTTGACACTAGCACATGCTCAATCATTTTTCTATGAAATGTACTTAGCTTTAATTATTCTTTCCCACATGCCATATGTCTTTTTGATAGATTCTTTCTTACAAGCTATGATAATTATTGTCATGCCTTCTTTGTTTACTAGATAGTGGCCCGTCGTGGCACACTCATGATACATGTCTTCTTTGCTTACTAGATAGTGTCCCGTTGTGACGCACTCATGATACATGTCCTTCTTTGCTTACATGATAGTGGCCTGTCATGGTCCCTATAGTGGCTCGTCGTAGCGCACTCTTAGCTTCTAGTTTATTATATTTTCTTGTTGTGGCTTGTTATGGTGCACATTCTCGCTTTTTGTCCAGTCTTGCATGTCTCATGTCTAGGATGGATTCTGCGGAATGCCACACTCAGGATCCAACAAAAAAATGTTAAGGACTAAACAACTAGCTTGATTACTTAGATCATTGAGGATTTTTCAGTTACATGTTGCCCCTTTGATCTTGGTCTTATATATATACATGGGATTTGGAGCTATCCGTCATGATGAGCACACTTCCAGCGCACCGTCGAGTGTTGCACCGGGTATATTTGTCTTCTGGGCGATGTACCCATTATTAGACGTCTTATGGTACATTTGTCTTCCGGACGATGTACCCACCATTATAGGATACATTTGTCTCCCGGGCGATGTATCCACTATATACCTTTGTATCCTTGGCTTGGATCATTTAGGTAGCAGCAGGCAGGTAATTGGACTTGGATTTCTCAAACTTGCATTTGTTAGTAATTAGGATTGTGATAACCCTAGTTAGCTAATGTATAAAGCTGTACTCATTGCTTGGCCGTGATTATTGTATGGAGTCCAGTCTAGTCTAGTTTTGTCTAAGCAGTGTCCGGATTTGTTTATTTTTAGTACATCTTTGTTTATGCTTTACTTTTGCTGATAAATGATTAGATACTAAAGTTCTGTTCAGGAGAAGGGTTACAACCCCGGTCCTTATTTGGTTTACGGGTTGTAACTTGGGTTCCTGATTAGTTCCTAAGTCATCTTATCATTTGTCGTTCTATATAGATCTAACATGCTCACATGCTCCAGTTATCTAACATGCTTACATGCTCCACTTACCTAACATGCTCGTATATTCCAGTTATCTAACATGCTCACATGTCCCGTCTACTTAACATGCTCACATGTCTAGTTTATCTTTCATGTTCATATGCTTCCTTTTTCTTACATGTACACAGTTTACATTATGTCACATGTCCTTTACTTTATGCTACATGTTGCTTTACTTATTGTCTTTTCTATTCTCGGGATAAGTGCATTGGTAGCGCACGAGTCTCGATTTGCTTTTACTTATTTCTGTCTCTATTCGTTGCTATGATTTGCATGCTGGTTTTAGTTCATAGTTTGGCTTCCTTTGTGGTACTTTCTATTGGGGTCTGACCCCACTGGTTTTGTTTGGCCAGATCTGATAGAGGAGTCCGGAGGATCTTCCGTACATTCCACTCGTTGGTGATTACCCAGAGCACCAGAGTACCTAAGTGGGTTTTCTATTTCATTCTTCCACTAGTTATGTACATTATTCTTTTGTGGCGTTTAGCCTCCGTGCTTTGATTGACCCGATGAAAGAGTTTTTCTAGTGATCTTCGTCTGAGCACATACTTCACACTTCTCTATCTTACCCCCACATTTGGAGATAAGTCCTAGACTAGACATTTTATGTATTCTTTTACAATGAACATGTCCTAGCCTATTATGCCACAACTCAAGAGAACAATCAGAACGAGCGATTGCATTGATTTCATTTGACTGGTTTACAAGCTGAATTTTAAACATTCCTTCGGTTTGAAAATTATTTCTGAAGTATGTTCCCTTTTTGGACATCACCATCTGGCCAGTATTGTTATCCATCCTCAAGCCTGCGTTGCTAAACAGGCTCCCAGAGATCATGTTCTTGGCAATCATCGGAACATGCTTCACACCTTGAAGCATCAGAGTGTTCCCGGAAGTAAGTTTCAGCACCACAGTCCCGATCCCCAGAACTTCAGCTTGGGTCTGGTTTGCCATGATAACTTTCTCAGAAGTTGCCTGGTACGTGACGAACCATTCCTTGCCTGAGCAGACATGGTAGGTCACACCAGTGTCTATCCACCAGTCAGAGTCAGCCACCATAGCTGTGACCTGAGCAATCATAGCAACAATGTTAGAAACTATGGAAACCTTGCTAGGCTCACCTTGCTCAGCTTGTTTGGGCTTGGATTTGCATTCACTCTTGTAGTAGCCCTTCTTGCCAAAGTTGAAGCAAGTCACGTGGGACTTGGACTTCTGTTGCTTGAATGAAGGACCCTTCACTTTTAGATTAGTGGAGTCCTTCTTGTGATGAGAAGCCACCTGCTTCCTCTTGAACTCTTTTGTCTGCACCAAGTTGGCCTTAGCCAGTTGTTTGGACAGAGTGTCCATCTTCTGTTGAGATCGCATTTCGTCCTCAACATGGATCTCTTGTAGAAGATCTTCCAAGCTAATGTCCAGCTTCTTCCGATGCATTCTAGCATAAAAGTTGCTCCAACCAGCAGGAAGTTTCGAGACTATCCCTCCAAAGACAAACTTGTCGACGAGGGGCATCTTCTCGTCATCTAACATCTGGCGCAACTTCAGGAATTTCTTCACTTGAGGTAGCATTGCCATCTCGTCTTCGAAGAGCCACTTGTGGTACTTCTCAACGATGAAGATTTTGGACCTGTTCTCATCATCTTTATATAGCTTACCCAAAGAATCCAAGATCTCTTTGGCCTTCTCCTTCTTGGAATATGACTCTTCCAGAGAGTCTTCCATAGAATTGAGAATCAGCAATTTACAGATGTTGTTTTCTCTCTTCCATTTGCTCTTCTTGACGAGTGCAGCAGCAAAAGCATCTGCAGTTCCTTCTTCTAGAATCATCGGTTCATCCTCAATCAACACATGGTCTACGTCCACTAGTTGAAGATTAAGGGTGATATTCCTCTTCCAGATTTGGAAATGTTCTCCGTCGAATTTTTCCAACTTGTTAAAGCTAGTATCGATGAGAGAAGCACGAGCGTTTTCCATCTTCTAATCTTGCTTTGAGATTGTTAGTCCCGAGGCGTAATTTTTGATAGAAAATTGAGAAATGAAACAATTGTAAAAATAATGTTTCGTAGCAACTCTTCAAAGAATGTGCACTACAGAGATCCTTTAAGAATTCTGTGTAACGAATATCTAAAAAGATTTCGTTATTGTAGCAAACGAATATAATGCTTCTAAAAAGAAGGTACAAATCGAATTGCTAGTAGCAGCAGCGACGAAAGCCCACAAGGAGTTTCTGATTAGATCAGAGAAGATAAGAAAAGAAGAAAGAGAGAGGCAGCTTTACTGGGGTGATCATATCACCGTTGATCAAAGCAAGATTCGCCTATATACAATCCTCTTTTAGGAACCAGCATGTTCTTAGAGAACTTCTGGAACGCTAGTCAGTCAATTTTTGCGACTTGAATGGGCTTCTTGAACTTTACGGACTCCTTTAACTCTCTTCTTGGTACAACTTTTAAAGGAGGCCAAGGGGCTCTATTTATAGAGTGGAGTGAGACTTCATCTCTTCTCCTATCCGATGTGGGACTAAAATACCAATACTCAAAAATAGAGTTTGATATTTTAGATCATCCCACAATCAGCATAGAAGGGTGCCAGTCCACGCCTACCCCCCGAACACTCCCTTGCATGCACGAGACATCCTGGAGTCCGTGTCCGAGTCCGAGTCCACACATCAAAAATGAACTTGCATCCTTGTTAGAATTAATCATTTTTTCTTCTAGGAAAATACTCCCACATGGCACATACTTGTGCCCTACCACACCTCAACACAAGCAATGCATTATATTGAGATACTTACCATTTGGTGTAGCCGATGTGGGACTATCTTTCCTAGTCTAAACACAAAAAACACCAACAATAAATATGCAAGTTGTGGTTAGGTTAGGGAAAAAATACTATTTATGTCATACTAATAATGGAATGATCATGGACGCTCAAACCAAACCACTGGTCCAAATTAAAACACAAAAAATGTCCAACTTAAACCCGACGGCATATCGTCGGTATTACAGTTGGTATCTAAGCATGTCGATACCTTCGATAATGCTACGATACTTTCCCAAAACTAGCTCAATCGAGCCCGTTTCGTTGTCTTCGACTTACATAGCTCACTACCAAAATAAGTCAATTTAGCAATATTATCAGCGACTCCACAACCGAACGTCTTCTATATTTTATAAATTTAGGGACTCCAAATAAATACATTGTAATTCACCGATGATTGCGACGAATGACAACGAGTAGCAATTATAATTAGGTACTATAGAAACCAATATCACTAAGCAGTCATTGAATGTCTCTAAATTAACGACACACTACTGCACATAAGTCATAACAATTCGCTAATGTCAGCTAGTTAGCGACGCCAATTTACATGAGTCGCTAAACGTTGCTAACTCTTATATATATCACACCAGCAACTCGAGAAATCCTAATTCTCTCTGATCTTCCCTCTTTTTGTGGCTGTTTTCTCCCCCTATCCCCAGTCGAGTTTTCGACCGGAGGAGACACGGACCCCCTCCTCCTCCGGACGTACGAGCTCCCCGACCATGCTCAGCCCGACAAGCTACCCTCCTCCTTGGGTCGTCCCTCTCTCCTCCTTCGGTAGAAGACCCCTTTTTGGTTTCTTTGATCTCAAGCTTCGACTCATGTAGGTCTGAGCGAGGAGGATAGGGCGGAGCTCCAGGTGTGATCCCTTTGATCCTTCCTCCTCCCATGTTTTACATGTAGCAATAAGTAGAACTCCCGAACAATGTGAAGGCTAGGTCAGTGCATATGCAGAAAAATGGGATCACCACAGCTCATATACATCCACAAAGGGAACGAGGAATGCTTTGCTCAATTGAGAAGTAAAAAAAAAAGCAATCTCGGCAGGCATCGAAGTAATACATAGTCGGAAGAACGCACGCGTGCGTCTCCATTGCCGACACCTGCAAATCGTGGCCAAATTTGTTGGCCAGAAGAGAAGAGGAAGAGTGGCAATAAAACAAATGAGTTGTTTTAGTCCCACATCGGAACCGCTAGAAGCACAAGGGTGTTTGTGGTTGTATAAATAGAGATGGTTGGGCTTCCTTGGACCATACTTACCTGGACGGGGTCCTTGGGTGATCAAGAATACCCAGGCTTAGGTCAGTTGCCTCCATTGCACTCTGGAGGGGTATTGGCTTACCATCTCCCCAAGTGGGAGAGTGAACGTCATAATTTGTAGACCGAATAAATTAAAAGCCGAAAAGAACCGAAATTATCATTTTTGCTCGGTTAGGCTATTTTTGTTGTTTATTGAAATCGTGGTTAAGTTATTTAATGAAATATAATTTTGTCACATATGTTTGTAGTATTTTAAAGGTTGTCTCAAAGTTTAACTAAATGTTAAATTATCAAAATTAGACTTTAAAAAACATACATAGAATTATAATTTTTGAAATATGAACAAAACAGACATCTTTAATAATAAAATAGTGGGTATTTAATAATTACATAAGTCTAATTCGATTTTGGACCGAAATTAAAATATATATATTAAAACCTAATAATAAATTTTAGAATTTTCAAAATAGAAAACGAACTGATTTGTTTTTCATACCGAAATGAATCTCTTATTCGGTTCGGTTCATTTCGATTTTATTTTCAATCCAAAATTGGGTAATTCTCACCCCTTCTTAGGAGTGAGCGTTCGGTTTATTCGGTTTCAACCGAAACCGAACTGAAATAGTCAAAACCGATTAATCCGAAATTCAAAAAAATCGAAATCGAACCCGAACCGAAATTAGACATAACCGAAATCGAACCGAAGAAACCATTTGGTTTGTTCGGATTGTTCGTATGGACTATTTCTATTGTTTAATGGTTCGAGTACAAAGTTTGGATCGTAGTTAAATTATATTAAAAATTATAATTTTTATACACACTTATTATATTTCCAAGTTGCCTCCAAATCTGAACTAGTTATTAAATTACCAACTTCAAAACATATACATAAAATTATTATTTTCAAAATATACATAAAAATATATACATTTTTACATAAAATGTACGTAGAATTGAGGATATTTACATCTCTTATTCGGTTCGGTTCGATTCAATTCGATTAGATTTTCAATCCAAAATCGGGTAATTCTCACCCCTTCTTAGGAGTGAGCGTTTGGTTTATTCGATTTCAACCGAAACTGAACTGAAATAGTCAAAACCGATTAAACCGAAATTCAAAAAGACCGAAACCGAACCGGAACCGAAATTAGACATAACTGAAATCGAACCGAACAAACCATTTGGTTTGTTCGGATTGTTCCTTTGGACTATTTCTATATATTGTTTAATAGGTCGAGTCCAAAGTTGGGATCGTAGTTAAATTATATTAAAAATTATAGTTTTTATACACACTTTTATTATATTTTCAAGTTGCCTCCAAATCTGAACTAGTTATTAAATTACCAACTTCAAAACATATACATAAAATTATTATTTTCAAAATATACATAAAAATATATACATTTTTACATAAAATGTACGTAGAATTGAGGATATTTGCATAATTATATTAGTCTTATTCAGTTTTAGTCAGTTTTCGACTGAAACCGAAACCTTTTTTTTATTTTTAAATCGAAAACGAATCGATTTTTTTCAAATCAAACCAAGTTTTATCCATTCGGTTCGAATTTTTTCAAATCGAACCAAGTCTTTTATCCATTCGGTTCGGCTCTATTTTCGGTCCAAAATCGAATAATGCTCACCCTTGCCCCTACTTGCCCGGATACGAACTTTTGGTGCTCAAGAATGCCTTGACCTTGATCACTGGCCCCTACAAATTCTAACTGAAATTACTTCTTTTTTCATCAAAAGCTTTTTTAGGAATATACTATAGTATGTTTCATATTAAAATCCATTTATATTTATGATTTATGCTAAATTCAAATACTAAACTTAACCAAAGACAAATTTGGTCGTTATGAGTGGTTAAGACCACCGTTGCTCAATAGCATGCATTTGGGTATTCTTACTATTTTCAGGATGAAAGATTACAGAGTATTTCTAAACTGTACCATGCCATCTACTTAGTCCAAAAATCAACTCATTGACTATTAATCTAAACAACAAGAGCTATGAATTAAAAAGGTTATTAACCCACATAACATAGTCCAGCCTCATAACTGAGTTGTTATGAATTGAATAGTTTGTTGGAAGACTCAACCACAATAGAAAAATCGATCCAAATCGGAAGAAACGTCGAGAACAAAAATAGGACGCACACCTGCACATGATTACAATATCTAACACAAAAGGGCACAGCATAAACACAATCACTTTTACGTGAAAAAATTTGATATCAAAAATCATGGAAGGATCGGAGTCTAATTCCGTAACGCTTCATTAGTGGATATAAAAAAATATTGAATCCCCTTCGACTCCTCACACACATCCAAAGGGATTACCACAATCACTTCAAAGATCATAAAAATATTACAAAGAGGACTAAACAATGTTAACAGAGAAGAAGAACCCGATAAAGACTCGCTTAATAAGTCGATGACATAAATCTCTCCATACGTTCTCTCCCGAACGGATAACGTTCTCTCCCGAACGAATAACGTTCTCATAGAAAAATTCTCTCTTGAAGATTGCAAAGTTGAGAATTCTCTCTCCCTTGATAAATATGCAAGTTGTAGTTAGGTTAGAAAAAAAATACTATTTATGTCATACTAATAATGGAATGATCATGGACCGCTCAAACCAAACCACTGGTCCAAATTAAAACACAAAAATTGTCCAACTTAGACATGACGGAATATCGTCGGCATTACCGTTGGTATCTAAGCATGTCGATACCTGTCATAGTCGTATCCAATTATTCAATTTACTTTAACCATTTGTACATTTCTTAATATATTTTTTTCTTTTCCTCTAATTAATTATTAATATTTTATTATAATGAAAATGATCTAATAATTTAATTAGATGAATATTTGCATGAAAGTCCATGATTTAATTTTGCTATTACAAAAAAACTACATTGACACCTCAACCTACTAGATGTCAAACCCTCACCAACGCAAGCAATGACTCATCATCCCAACCACCTCACCATCCACATGTCACCATGCATGGTGTAAGAGAGGCATTTTAGTACTTCTATAAGGAACCTCAATCATTTTTATTTTGGACTTTTCCAAAGAAAAAAGAAAGAAAGAAAGATATAATATATATATATAGAGAGAGAGAGAGAGAGAGGAGAGCCCCCCCCCTCACCCGCACCACACTCCCTCTCTCTCTCTCTCTCTCTCTCTCTCTCTCTCTCTCGGCACTCTCTCCCTCTCTCTCCCCTTCCCTCACTCTCTCTTTCTCCCCCTCTTTCCACTACTGCTGCTGCTACAACTGCTGCTGCTGCTGCTACCGCCGCGACTGCTACTGCTACTGCCGCCGGCCACCCGCCGCCACCGGCCACCCGCCATCGCCAGCACCACCACCACCTCCTCCTTCTCCTTCACTTTCCCAAGTATAGGTAATCCCATTTTCTCTTCCCCATTCTTCTTTAATTTAACTTAGGTCGATTTCTAATTTCAAATTCTGGAATAGGGGAAGAATATAGGGAAAAATCAAGGTTCCACTTGGATTTGGAAAAGAAATTTTAGGTTGCTCAAGCCAAGGCAAGCCCTCTCCCATCTTCTTTTCAAATTGGATTTAATTTTGTGTATTTGTCATGAATCATTTAGGTTATTTTCTTAAAATATGAAATTAGAAAAGTGTATATATATATATATATATATATATATATATATATATATATATATATATATATATATATATATATATATATATATATATATATCCATAAAATTGGAACACCCGGACACGGATAATTAAAGCGATACGGACACGTGGATACAATTTATCAGGAATAATAGCTTGGACATGTGAATCGAATACGATCACTACCAAAATTTATCGTTTTAGCGACGGCCACATCCGTCGCTAAGACGACGGTAATTACTATTAGCGACCGATTGCCGACGGATATTGGCCAAAAAAATCCGTCGGCAATCAGCTCGTCGCTAATAACCTTCCGTCGCTAAGTTGTCGTCACATGACGGAATAGCGACGGATATTCGACGTCACAATACGAAGCATTAGCGACGCATTTTCGACGGACTGTCGTCTACTTCAACTATTAAGTATTGAACTGTGTAGGCAATAGCGACGTAAATTTCCGTCGGTAATCCGTCGTAACAGCGTATCAGATCGTATCGTTCCGTCGCTAATCCGTCGGTATTTGACGACGGATTTGCGACGGTATTTTGACGGACTATCCGTCGATCAGGTTCTGGAAATGCTTGGCATTTCCAGCACCATGGCGACGGAATAGTAGTCGCTAACCCGTCGCGACCGCGACGTCACAGCGACGGATTGCTGACTGATTATCCGTCGCCATGGTTCTGAAAATGTCATGCATTTCCAGAACCATGTCGACGGATTTTCTGTCGCTAAGCCGTCGCCATATAGAGCGACTGATTAGCGACTGATTATCAGTCGCCCTGGCGACGGCCTTTCCGTCGCTATTCCGTCGAAGCTTATACCACCAGAACATTGCCGACGGATAATCCGTCGATAACCTGTTGCTGTCTGGAAACAGTTTAAAAACTCCAGATAGCGACGGATTATCCGTCGAAAACCCATCGGCAACTGGGAATATCCGTCGCTAAACGGTCACTAGTCCGTCGCTAACTGGGTTTTTTGGGAAAAACAATTGCAGCACTTTTCCTGTTCACAAATATATGCATAAACCAAACCAATATATAATGCACACCAATTATCCAACAATCACACAGACCAAATATATAATGCACACCAATTATCCAAGAATCACATAGACCAAATATGCACATACGACCAATTATCCAGAATCACAGACCAAACCAAATTAATAGAAAATAAATATCAATTATCCTAAAGAGTAACATAATATCCGGTGCTATAAGCCGATTATAGCACAATTAGTTCAAAGCTCTCACAAATAATCCAAATTTTCTTAATACAACATTTTAAGAAGGAGGAGGTCGA
Organism: Iris pallida; assembly: GCA_029216955.1. NCBI lineage: Eukaryota > Viridiplantae > Streptophyta > Magnoliopsida > Asparagales > Iridaceae > Iris > Iris pallida. Next base: position 10,200,022 of record JANAVB010041419.1, on the reverse strand, counting down.
TTGTCCGTTCCCGTATTCGACCGACGCATATACTCCTCCACAAGGTACGGAGGCAAGGCGTCGTAGACAGTGCTCGGAAGTCGCCGAAGCTGCTCTACGGATATAAGATCCAGGAGTGCCGTCACAGCCGTAGGCGGTAGCACAGGGGCTTCAGGGTTGAAAAAAAGATGGCCCACGGAAGACGGACCGATACCTGCAGTCGACGGACCAGTAGAAGACGGACGAGCAGCATCAGCAGACGTACCGGCAGCAGCAGACGGACCGGCAGCAGACGGACTGGCAGCTGCAGATAGACCTGTCAAGTGGGCCGGGCCGGGCCGGCCCGGCACGAAAATTGGGTGGGCCGGGCCGGCCCGGGCCCGGGCCTCTTGGGCCCATGAATTGTAGTGGGCCGGGCCGGGCCAAGGGTTGAAAATCTCGGCCCAGCCCGGCACGTGACCCATGGCACAATGGGCTTCGGGTCGGGCCGGGCCGGGCTGGGCCGTGCCGGGCTTGATTTGCACGTGAAATTTGGACATTCAATTTTGTTTTTCTTCTCAAAATTTTTTCATATTAATTACAATTATTTTTTAAACACAAAAGATTGAACATCCAACATATTTTCATATATTCTTTTCAACACTCACATATATTTACGTAGATTAACATACCATAATAACATGATTAAGTTTTCTAAATATTAATAACAACCATTTTTTGATATAGAAACTACTTAGATTCTTATTTATTTGGGTGGGCCGTGCCGTGCCGGACTTCGGGTCGTGCCGTGCCGTGCTTGGGCTTCGGGCCGGGCCGGGCCGGGCCTATGTTATGGGCCGATATATGTGGCCCGGCACGACCCAATATATGGGGTCGGGCCGGCCCGGGCCCATGATTAATCGGGCCGGGCCGGCACATGTGTCAAATTTTTGGGCCGGGCTCGTGCCGGGCTGGGCCGGCCCGGCCCAATTGACAGGTCTAGCTGCAGACGCAGGCGGAAAGTGTGTGGCAAATTACTTCCGCAAGGACGACACCGCCTCGTGCAGCTGCGTAAGCTGCGACCTAACATCATCGTCTGCCCGGGCCACAGGAGGAGGCGGTGTCGGTGGAAATCTTTGCGTCACCAAATGCAATGGCCCTAGGGAGCCGACTCCGTACAGGAACCCTTTCTTAAAGCCGCCGACGGTATCTACGAACAAGTCGTTCCGAGCGGCCAAAGAAGAGGGCGTCCGAAAGGGCGTCATTTTACCGACATCCTCAGTGTCAGTTAACTGAGTCCGACTAAGGGCCTCACGATACGCAGCCTATCAAATGAATGTGTTTATATTATAAGATTTACCTAAGTTGTAATCTAAATCCTATGTTTCACTAAGTTAAGTGTGAATCCTAAGTTTACCTAAGTTATAGTCCGAATACTTTTAATTCTAACGTTAATCTCATAAACATAAGTACTTACATCAGTCTCCTTGGCCCTCTCGTCGACGAAGCTCCCGTCCTTCCGTCTTTTGTACGTATGCTGGAAGACGTCGTACATGGTGACCGATTCTGGCGCCCTTCCCTCCTTCACCGCCCGTTGGGCCTGCATACAAAATTTGTGTAGAAACTAATTAACTCCTTTAATTAATAATACCTAATTCGATAGTGAAATAAATTTACGGTTGCTCACCAGATCTGCAAGTGTCGCTGCGTGAGACCTTGATCCCCCCATATGAAGGCCCGCGGCAGATCGGTTCACCTTCGCCTTCTCTGATTTCTCCTTGTACGCAGGGTTAGCCATCATGCCTAAGAGGTCCTCATAATAATCCTGTCGGATCCAATTCGGCCTCGTATGCCCCATTTTTAGGTCATGAATTATATTCCGTATCTTCTTCGAGCATGCGCTTCTGTAGGTCCTGCGGATCCCCTCCTCGCGATGGAGGGGCCACCAGTACGTTCTCTAACACAGAAAATCAATTATCACGTAATTTACAAAATGGTTGATTAAAGAATCACATAGACTTAACCAAAAAATATAGATATATACCCTCAACTCGTCGAGCCAGACGTACTGCACGTTTGGGGACACCGACGTAAAGTTGAGGTAGAGACCGTGGAAGTTAGCCCTGATAATTTCTCTAAGGGCCCTGCCAACATTAAACGGAAAAAACCTACAAAGAAGAAACGACTGGATTATTAACTTGAATAAATGAAAGAAATTTAATAAATTAACTTAAATTTACTTACGAGGTCCCCGCGGGCTATAGCTCTCGTCGGAACTCGCCTCTCGGCCTCTCTGGTGCCGTTGGAGGATCCGCGGGTCCGCGTATGTACTCCCCAGTAACCGGATGGAACTGAGTATGGGGGTACTCCGGGGCCCACTGTGCAGTAACTGGGGCATCCCCTGGTGGATCCGCTGCTGGTGGTTCCGATAGCGGATCGGATCCGCTAGCAGATCCGGACTGATGCCTCGATGAAGTGGTCGATCGAGGGCGGGATGCGTCTGTGCCCGGGGTACTCTCCGGGTCGGGCTCGCTCGATGGGGTCACATCCCGGGAACTCTGAATGCGTCCACGACCACCAGCACCAGTACGACCACGACCACGACCCGCACCACCACCACCACCACCACCACCACCACCACCACCACCACCACGACCAGCACCACGACCACGGCCAGCCATCATGACCTGTAAATAGAACACATAAACATAATTAACAATATGAAAGTGTAAATGGATATAAAAAACTAAACTAAAATATACATACCACCAGTAGGGAGACGAGTGCCGCCGCGACGAAAAAGACTAGGAGTGCCATCTGCAATAAGTAAAAAATCGAATGAAAAAAACATGAATTCACGTAATTGCTTTTATGAGGTCAAACTTAATTCACGTAATTGGAAGTATTTTTACTATACAACAATATTTAACCTAATCATTGTCTTCGTTCTCATCCTCGGCCTCGTCTTCATCATCATCCTCATCATCCTCATCCTTATCTTCATCGTCGATTTCATCTGTATCCTCATCCCCATCAAATTCTTCTTCTTCTTCTTCTTCTTCTTCTTCTTCTTCTTCTTCTTCTTCTTCTTCTTCTTCTTCTTCTTCTTCTGCCTCAAAATTTGGGACAAGACGTCTCTTTCTCCCCTGGTTAACAGCTAAGTCTTGTGTATCAACCTCTTCCTCCCCTCTATTTTTCTCAACAATATCTTCAACATCCATTGTATCTGAGTGTTGTCCCAAGTATTGGGACTTTTCGATCTGGTCCTCTTGGTATGCTGGGTCTCCAACGTTGAATGTATTTCTAGATTTAATCTTGCATACTGCCCACCAGTCAAATCGATCTCTACGACACCTTGGGTAGCTTGTATAGTAGACTTGAACAGCCTGATTTGCTATCGCAAATGTATCGGACCCTCTATACCTCCTGCGATAATTTATATCGACGAATCCAAATTGTTTATCGATTCTCCAACCGATATTTGGTGTCGTATCGAACCACTCACATTTGAACATCACAATATGCATATCATATGGGCCAGTATATTATAAATCTACAATATCCCGAAGCACTCCATAATAGTCAAAGTCTGGCTCGTCGTCATAGACGGTGCCTCTTATGCAAACACCGAAATCCTTGGTATTGATGCCGTCATTGATAAATTCGACATTTATAGCATTCTGAGTTGACTTAAACCTGAAGCCATTAACGACATAGCCTGGCCAAGTCTTTATTTGCTTCTTCGGTCCCAGTGCCAGATAACGAACACTCTCATGAGTGAGTATTGTTTCAGGCAATAAAACCGGTAAACAAATATTTATAATTTAAATGTTTCAGATTATATATTAATAATCTCAATTATAATCACAGTTACTTACGTATTTGCGAAACCATGACGAAAATGTACAATCAACCTCTCTTTGAAGTCCCTCATCGGTAATATCGGGTCTCCTCATTTTGATTTCATCTCTAAATACACTATTAGAGAAAATAAGAATATATAAGTGTAGTCACTTACTTCATCAAATTCGAGATTATAACGAGTGCAAGTGTACTGACTCACTTCTCTAAATCTCTCACTTCTTGTATGTCACAGTTTAACAAGACATATCGGTGAGCGGCATCATACTCGTCGTCTGTCAACCACCGTCTTTTACTAACCCCAACAGGCTTGTCCCTTACATTGAATATTCCTCCATCCTCAACGTCCTCGTCATTCCTTTGAGGTCTATTTCGATTTGTCTTAACATGAGTATCGAAATAAATGGAGCAGAAGTTTGAAACGTCTTCGATAAGATATGCTTCGCATATTGAAGCCTCTATATGAGCTTTGTTGCCAACTTTCTTCTTTAGATGGTGTAGGTATCTAGAAAGACAAATTATCTTGAGAATTAAGAAAGAATTTTAAAATAAATGGAAATTCAGCTTAAATTATATCGATATTTATGTACCTTTCAAATGGGTACATCCATCGATAATGAATAGATGCACCGACACGGGCTTCGTATGCTAGATGAATCGGTAGATGTTCCATGCTGTCGAAGAAGCCAGGAGGAAATATTTTCTCCAACTTGCAAATTGTTAAGATAATCTTCTTCTCAAGTTCAACCATGTGTTGCACAGTCAACTTAGTTGAACAAATATCCCTAAAAAATATTGATAGTTCGGCCAACGGAACCCATACAGCAGAAGGCAACAACTCTTTCAAAGCAATGGACAGTAATCTTTCCATAAACACGTGGCAGTCATGACTCTTCATTTCCGTTAGCTTGCGTTCATTGAGGTCAACGCATCTAGACAAATTCGACACATAGCCGTCGGGAAATCTTAAAGTAGATACCCACTTGTAGATTATTAATCTATCTTCCTTGCTCAATGTGTATTATGCTATCGGCTTACTTAATTGTCCAGCAGCTCCCCTTTGTATCAAGTTCAGATAAGGACGCTTGCATATCTCGGCAATGTCTTGTCTTACTTTTGGATTGTCCTTCGTCTTTCCTTTAATGTCCATGACGGTATTGAAGACATTATCGAACACATTCTTTTCGATATGCATAACATCAAGATTATGCCTTATAAGATTATCTTTCCAATAAGGCAAGTCCCAGAAGATACTCCGTTTGGTCCAGTTATGGGTTTGTCCGAACCCATCGACACGATTGTTCGATGGATCTTCCATTACAGTAGGAAAATCCTTTACATCTTCCCAAATATCGTATCCCGACTGCCTGGCAGGCGGATGAGAAAATTCTTGTTTTCCAGCTCTGAATGCGTCCTTGTTCTTTCTCCAATGATGACTCGCGGGCAGAAATTGACGATGACAATCAAAGAAAGAAGTTTTTCCTCCATGCTTAAGGCGGAACGCCTTACTATTTTGCATGCATATCGGATAAGACAGGGTGCCGTGAGTACTCCATCCCGACAGCATACCGTATGCAAGAAAATCATTGATTGTCCACATCAGTGAAGCTCTCATCTGAAAGTTCTGTTTCCTGGAAATATCATACGTCGTGACGCCGATCTCCCACAGCTGTTTTAGCTCATCCACCAACGGCTGTAAATATATATCGATATTCTTCGTCGGATTTTTGGGACCCGGTATGATAGCTGTCAAGAACATATAAGGAGTCTTCATACACATCCATGGTGGCAGATTGTAAGGGGTCAGAATGACCGGCCAGCAGGAGTATTGAGATCCCGACTGCCCGAAAGGGGCGAATCCATCAGAACATAGCCCCATGCGTACATTTCTGGGCTCTGCAGCAAAATCTGGATGGCAAAAATCGAAATATTTCCACGCCTCTTCATCCGAAGGATGTGACAATTCTCCATCGTCCTTTGTGCGTTCTTCGTTGTGCCACGTCATGTGTTCTGCTGTATTCTGAGACATATACATCCTCTGCAAGCGCTTCGTGATCGACAAGTAATGCATATACTTGTAAGGACGTCGTTTTCTAGTTGACTTTCCTTTTCCCCTGATTTCCTTGTAACGATCCGCATTACAGAAGCGGCAACTTTCTACATCCTCGTTCTCCTTGTAGTACAACTTGCATCCGTTGCGACAATAATCTATCTTGTCGTACCCCAGTCCCAGTTGTCGGACCATCATCTTCGACTTGTAGAAGTTTTTTGGAAGCTCTTTTGATTCCTTCGGTAACACCTCCTTCATTAGTTGTGTAATCCGATCATAGCAAGTTTGTGGCAAGTTAAAATCAGACTTTATGTTCAACAACCGCATCGTCACTGACAGTACGGAATGTGGATCACAACCAGGATATAAAGAAGTTTCAGCATCCTGAAACATATCATAGAACTCCTTCGCCTCGGGATTAGGATCCTCCGGATCAAAATTAGGCCCTGCCGCGCCGTACACCATATCTCGTGCAAGGTTCTGCACGTCTCCATAATCAACGGAGCATTCGTCGTCATCGACGACAAAATCCGCTGCAGCATTATCATCAAAAGCATAAGTAGCAGCATTCGCAACCTGTCTTTCAGCATATAGTTCACCTTGCGATGACCACAGGCCGTAATCACGTACGAAACCCTTACGGGTCAAATGATCTCTTACACTCACCACTTCTTCGTAACGTCTATTGCGACAATTACGACATGGACACTTGATTTTGTTACCGTCCATAAACTGAGCTTTGCTCATGGCATACTTAAGAAATACTTTCACGCCTGCCTGAAAATCGTCACTCACACATATTCTGCTCTCG